>PVKV010026091.1:13621-28701 GCA_004027835.1 Alouatta palliata | reverse complement strand
AAAAAAAAAAAAAAAAAAAAAAAAAAAAAAAAAACTTACTAATTTTTTTGAGACAGAGTTTCACTCATTGCCCAGGCTGGAGTATGATGGGGCAATCTCGACTCACTGCAACCTCCGCCTCCCAGGTTCAAGTGATTCTCCTGCCTCAGCCTCCCAAGTAGCTGGGACTGCAGGTATAGTAGAGATGGGGTTTCACCATGTTGGCCCGGCTAATCAAGAACTCCTGACCTCAGGTGATCCACCTGCCTCAGCCTCCCAGAGTGCTGGTATTACTGGCATGAGCCACCATGCCTGGCCTAAATTTATTTTTTTTAATAGAGACAGGGTATCACTATGTTGCCCAGGCTGATCTCAAACTCCTGGCCTCAAGTGATCCTCCTGCCTCAGCCTCCCAAAGGGCTGGGATTACAGGTGTGAGCCACCTCACCAGGTCTATTTACTTTAATTGCCATTTGTTTAATCTCTTTCCCAACTCCTGTACATGCACATACAAAATCTAATAAAAGTAACAGGAAGGGCTGGGTGCAGTGGCTTACTACTGTAATCCCTGCACTTTGGGAGGCCGAGGCAGGCAGATCACAAGGTCAAGAGATCGAGACCATCCTGGCCAACATGGTGAAACCCCATCTCTACTAAAAATACAAAAATTAGCCAGACGTGGTGACACATGCCTGTAATCCCAGCTACTCAGGAGGCTGAAACAGGAGAATTCTTTGAACGTGGGAGGTGGAGGTTGCAGTGAGCCGAGATCATGCCATTGCCCTCCAGCCTGGGCAACAGAGCAAGACTCCATCTCAAAAACAAAACAAAACAGTGCCTGGCATAGTAAGACTCAGGCATCAGCTGTTGTGAGAAGGCAGTGGGGTGGAAATACCCTCAGCTGAGGTTAGAAAGTTGTGTTCTGGCTGGGCGCAGTGGCTCACACCTGTAATCCCAGCACTTTGGGAGGCCGAGGCAGGTGGATTACGAGGTCAGGAGTTCGAGACCAGCCTGGCCAAGATGGGGAAACCCTGTCTCTACTAAAAATATAAGAATTAGCTGGGTGTAGTGGCACGTGCCTGTAGTCCCAGCTGCTTGGGAGGCTGAGGCAGGAGAATTGCTTGAACCTGGGAGGCAGAGGTTGCAGTGAGCTGAGATCATGCCACTGGATTCCATCCTGGGCAATAGAGCAATACTCCATCTCAAAAAAAAAAAAAAGAAAGTTGTGTTCTGCTCCCCCATATTCCAACATGTCCAAATCAAAGCCATTGTTGTTCACACCCACACTGCATCTCTCTTATTTCCTGAGGTTTCATCAGTGGTGTCCCGGGCTCTGCTGGCTGCTCTCTCTAATCCACCCTTTCTGTGTTGCTCTGGGCTTTTTCACCCTAGTCATTTCCCTGCTTAGAAACTCCGAGGTTCTGTAGTGACCCAAATTCCTAGAGTAGCAGCTGCCGAGCCCTGCATGATTGGACTTTTCAGCCTGGGCTACCCACCCAAGACACCAAATCCATATGTGTCCTCGAGGCCTCACTCTTCACTCAGCTCCCTTCAAACCATCTTGACTCCCTACTCAGATGAGGCCCAAACACATCTCTGGACATCTCCAGTTGTCCCTGGAGAATTAGTCACTCCCTCCCTCAGCAGCATCCTGCAGCCCGGTGCAGATGTCCTTAGGGGAGCTCTTATTGATCCTGTTACGTGCCTTCCTGAAGTGCCTGCCCACTGAGCTGCTTGAGGGCAGGGATTGTTTCTTGCCCACATTTGTGTCTCTCTTGGAGTATCAAACTTTAGCTTCTCTGAACTTTAATTGTTTTAATGCTCTCTAAAATAACTTTGAC
Organism: Alouatta palliata; assembly: GCA_004027835.1. Taxonomy (NCBI): domain Eukaryota; kingdom Metazoa; phylum Chordata; class Mammalia; order Primates; family Atelidae; genus Alouatta; species Alouatta palliata. Next base: position 26,881 of record PVKV010026091.1, on the reverse strand, counting down.
CTCTGACACTGTATGATTATGTGGCTTACAAGTTAACACAAAGGAAGAGTCCCATGAAGCACTAGAAGTTTGGGAAGAAAATTAAGGTTAAGTCAGCTTTTTAAATGGACTGATGGCCAGGTGGGGTGACTCACGCCTGTAATCCCAGCACTTTGGGAGGCCAAGGCAGGAAGATCACTTGAGCCCAGGAGTTCAAGACCAGCCTGGGCACAGTGCCTGCCTACACTGAGGATCATTTCTGGGCCTCATCTCTCCTCTTTCCCTGTTTAGTTGAGGGCAATTCTGGAGAGGAGAGTAGAGGGCTGTTGTCCCATCCTTTTGGAGATATCATTGCTTCATAGACACAGGTTTGCTAGCAAAGCTGGGGCCTCCTCCCCTGTCTGAATGCCACCCATCTGCTGGGCTTTGCATGAGCAGTTCTGCCACCTGAACAGTCAGGCCTGAGGAGCTGTGTCCAGGGTAGCTGTCCCGCCTGGCAGAGCCTGAGCCCAGCAGGAGGGCATCAAGGCTGCTGCAGGAGTATGGAGCCTGGGGGCACCAGATGACCCAGATCTGCCTGTGTCCTCCACATGCCCTTCCTCCCTGGTGACCGCCAGGGCCTCTCTGAGTAAATTGGCCCTGAGTAAACTCTTACTTAGCCAGCCCACCACCCTCCTCTCATTCCCCAGGCTTCAAAGAAAACCAGTTTGAATATTTAAACTTCTCCTGTGTATCTAATAAAAAGTTCTGCACTATTTAACGCCCCAGCTATCCATTACTGTCGGGAGCTGCCCTCTCCCTCCCATCCTTCCCCTCCCTTCCTCTCGCCCAAACCATGCGCATGGCAAAGCCATTTGTCAAACCGCTCCCTCCACTGGCTGCGCTTGGCTGTGTCTGAAAGGACAAGCCGCCCCACAGGGGAAGGTGGGAATGAATAAAGGGGCTATGCAAATTGCTGCTTAATCTGCAGAGAAACACCCAGGCTTTGGGGAGACGCTCATTACTTCTTTTAACTGTGATTAACGGGCAAATTAAACCCAAGCCCTTAACTCTCTCCTGGCAGAGGACTTGAACGCAGAGCCCTAGGGCAGTGAGGTTGGAGGGAGGTAGTTGCTAGTTGTGTCTGCAGCCAGGGACCAGGAACGAGGAGCATCTGTTCTGCCCCTTAACCCTGGTAAAAGGGAGGGGAGCCCCAAATGCCTGAGGGCAGACCCAGCACAACTAACCTTAAAGCTCAGGGAAGGAAGAACTTAGTTCTGTCTTTCAGGTTTCTTTCAGCCAGTCAACAAAATGCAAAGTCAGGCTGGGCACAGTGGCTCACTCCTGAAATCCCATCACTTTGGGAAGCTGAGGGAGGTGGACCACTTGAGCCCAGGAGTTCCAGACCAACCTGGGCAACATAGCAAAATCCTGTCTCTACAAAAGATTAGCCAGACTTGGTAACCTGCACCTGTAGTCCCAGCTACTGTGGAGGCTGAGGTGGGAGGATAACCTGAATCCAGGAGGCAGAGGCTGCAGTGAGACAAGATCGCACCACTGCACTTCAGCTGAGTGACAGAGATCCTATCTCAAAAAAAAAGTTAGGCCAGGTGTGGTGGCTCATGCCTGTAATCTCAGCACTTTAGGAGGCCGAGGCAGGTGGATCACAAAGTCAGGAGATCGAGACCATCCTGGCTAATACGGTGAAACCCCATCTCTACTAAAAGTCCAAAAAATTAGCTGGGTATGGTGGCACACACTTTTAGTCCCAGCTACTTGGGAAGCTGAGGCAGGAGAATTGTTTGAACCTGGGAGGCAGAGGTTGCAGAAATCCGAGATTGTGCCACTGCACTCCAGCCTGGGCGACAGGGCGAGATTCCATCTCAAAAAAAAAAAAAAAAGTAACATGGAGGCCAGGCACAGTGGCTCATCCCTGTAATCCCAGCACTTGGGGAGGCTGAGGCAGGTGGATCAGTTGAGGTCAAGAGTTTGAGACCAGCCTGGCCAATATGGTGAAACCCCATCTCTATTAAAAATACAAAAAAAAAAAAAGCCAAGTCACTAGTCCCTTGGATTTGCTGCCATCCTTTCCCTGCTTCCCCCTCACACGCCACCACCCCCCACAAAAATCCTGGGAGAATTTCTTGGACCTCACCTGCCAGAACATGCCAAGGGTGTGGCCAAAGTGGCTTTTTGGAGTCACTGGTCAGAACAGCCCCAAGTCTGGTGCTGGCAAAGTGTATTGAAGGAGCCTCCAGATGTTCAACTCCAAAAATGACCTTGAGGCCTATTAACCAGGGAGGTGAGGAAGCAGGAGGTGGCTGAGCTGAGTGTGCTTCTGGAAGGGAAGGCACTGGGAATGGCCCTGCGAAGGCCCAGTGGGTTACAGGTGCACACCCTGGAGCGCACCACGTACAAGGGATCAAAGAGCCAAGGCAGCTGTCTTCCTTATCCATCTGTGGGTTTTGGTTTTGGTTTTGCGGTAAGACATACGTAGCATAAAATGTATCATTTTAACCTTTTTTGTGTGTACAGTTTGGTGACATTCACATTGCTGTGTCACCATCATCACTATCCATTCTGTTTTTGCAGAATATGGAGTCATCCTGTGAGACCTGTAATCACCTCTAACAAACAGCAACAATGGAGGCAGAATTCTTGTAGCTAGAAGAATTCTGTTTGAAATCTAGAAAATTGGAGAACCCCCACAGGAGGCCTCCCGTTCAGGAGGCAGGTTTGGGAGGAAGTCCTGCAGAGATCCCCGTTAAACACAGATTTCCCCTAAGCTTGAGCGATTAGAAGGTGAAAGATGACATACAATGGTGACAGGCTGTCTGTCAACCCGATGGGGCCGAGGAGAGACACGGCTCCGTATTTTATTTTGTCGTGGAGTTGATCAGTAGATCTGTCATAGAAACTAGCCCTGACAGCTCGCTCAACAACTCTGCTCTCTTTTCTTGACTCCCAAAGCCCAGCTCCACCATCTATTAAAACATCCTGGGCTATCAGGGATATTAAAAGGCTCTGTCACTCCTTCTTAAAACAGGCATAAATACAGCCTGGACACCAGCATTTGGGCAGGAGCCCCGGCATTGAGTGGGAAGAGGCAACAGCAAGTATGCCTGCCTTTCTTGACAGCCTGGGCTTTGGCATTGTTCAAATAGGGACTATGGGCTTATCTCCTTTTTCTCTGTATAGATGCAGGAATCAGGGCCTTCTCTAGTATTGTGGATGCCTGGTATTTTGAAACGACTGCTCTTGACCATAGGATATAGTTTTTGGTAAATGGAACCACAACTCGCAGCTTATCTCTGGCTCCTCATGCACCTAAACCACACCTGTTCCAAATGCCTGCCTAAGGAGTCTGGTTCCCAGGCCACCCCGGATGGTAGGAGCGGGAGGAGAAACAAAAAGGTAACCAGAGTCTGAATTTTCCTCCACGATGGAGTTTGCCTCTTTTCCTCTGCCACTCTCCTTGCTCCATGCAGCCTCAAAACTGCCCTGCCTTGCTAAAAAAAAAAAAAAAGCTTTATGGGTTCCAGAAACTGACCTGAGACTTTGCAGGTGGGGTGGGCTCCCCGGAGCATAGGCTGGAGCTTATGACCTTGCCAATTGAAGGAGCCCAGTCATCTCTGAATTTTTATTTTTGTTTTTATTTTATTTTAATTAAAGACAGGGTTTCACCATGTTGGTCAGGCTGGTCTTGAATTCCCGACCTCAGGTGATCCATCCGCCTTGGCCTCCAAAGTGCTTGGATTACAGGTGTGAGCCACACGCCTGGCCTGAATTTTTATTTTTTTGAGACAGAGTCTTGCTCTGTTGCCCAGGCTGCAGTGCAGTGGTGTGATCTTGGTTCACTGCAACCTCTGCCTCCTGAGTTCAGGAGATTCTCCTGCCTCAGCCTCCCAAGTAACTAGGACTACAGGCATGTACTACCATGCCTGGCCAATTTTTTTTTTTTTTTTTTTTTTAAAGATGGGGTTTCACCATGATGGCCAGGCTGGTCTTGAACTCCTGACCTCAAGTGATCCACCCACCTCAGCTCCCAAAGTGCTAGGATTACAGGCGTGAGCCACCGCACCCGGCCCTGGCCAATTTTTGTGTTTTTAGTAGAGACCGGGTTTCACCATGTTGGCCAGGCTGATCTTGAACTCTGACCTCAGGTGATCCACCTGCCTTGGCCTCCCAAAGTGCTGGGATTACAGGGGTGAGCCAGCACACCTGACCCATCAACCTCTGTGTTGACATGAGCAGGCAGTGCAGCGCCAGGGAGCCTGGCATCTTAAGATGTCCTGTCTTTGGCCCACCCAGTGTCCAGTGGCCAGAATCACTTCTCACACCAGGACTTTCACTTAGGTTTGGATATTTTTAAACTACAACTGAGTTTTTTTTCCAACTGAGTTATCTTCTCAGCAGCTTTCTTCAAATATTTTATGCCAAAGAGGGTCAGGCTTTTATGTATCCTTTCTATGACATTAAATGCCTACTTCATTACACTGTGCACCTCAGAGGGCAGAACGAGAGACCACCTGTAGTGGTAACAGAGAGATGGATTTCCACCTGATATAAGGAAGGCCTTTCTGACAACCAAGAGTGCCCTGCAAGGGCACAGGTGGGAAAGTCATATCACTGAAGACCTTAGGCTGACATTGGATCAATATCTGGTGGGGACGCTGCTGAGAGTGGAAGGTTGGGTCAGATGACTCTGAGTCAATGATTTGGGCCACTTGGTACGTCCAGAGGCTGGATGAGCCCTAGCAGCTGTTCACCAGCTGCCTTCCATGTGACCATCTGGCAATTTAATCCCAGATGGTCGGACTCCTCACCCTCAAAGGTCACAGGGCCAGCTGCAGGGTAGTGGGCAAACCCTTCTTTGCCCCGGTAGCCCCCAGGCAGTGCCTGTGACCCAGCAGGCAGGATGTGGAGAGGAAGGAATGAAAGATGAAGCTGAGAGATCCCACCAGTGCCTCTGGTTGAGAAAGGTGGCAGGAGCTCTGCCGGCTTCCCCTCTCCCCCTTCCACTTCACCACCCCCCCCACCCCGCCCCCGCCGCTGTTCCTCCCGTTTCTAGTTTCCACGGGCCTTTCACTTTCCCTCCCTCTTTTGCTCTCTTCCTCTCTCCCAGAGACCTCCCCTCATCTCCATGGTGATAAAAGGGGAGGTGGGGCAGGCTGTGGCCTGTATTTTTAGTTGCACCATAATAGCCCCTTTCTCTGGAGACACAGGGGCTGCCTGTGGAACGAATCTCCCCCTGCTCGTTGGCTCACAAAGGGCCAGGGAAGCCCCTTCAGCCTGGGCCGCTCTCCGTGACCCCAGCCTGTTTCCGGGTGGGGTGCGCTTCCAGCCCTCCGGGGCCTGCAGCTGGGCCTCTCTCACAGGATCCTGTACACAGAGGCAGGGTCACCCCAGCTGACCTCCCCCTAGGACAGAGGTCAAGCCCCCTCTGGGGTCTCTGATGTGATTGGAAGGGAGCCCAGGCAGGGAAGAGGGGGAGGAGCGAGGAGGGGGAGACCTTCTCTTTTAATGTAAAATTAAATGACTCCCAGTGCCTCTCTGTCTGTGCCTATCTCAGGCTGGGTCCCCTGGCCTAGGACCTCACCCTTGGGGATCCAGGGATGTTAGAAATGGGTTAAACTTCTTGCACTGGGGCTTGGTCAAACCTGAGTCCAGAGTATTAGAATAATAAAATCCTGGCTAGGCATGATGGCTCAAGCCTGTAATCCCAACACTTTGGGAGGCCAAGGCGGGTGGATCATGAGGTCGGGAGTTCAAGACCACCTTGGCCAACGTGGTGAACCCTCATCTCTACCAAATACGAAAACTAGCCAGGGTGTGGTGGCATGCACCTGTAATCCCAGTTACTCAGGAGGCTGAGGCAGGAGACTTGCTTGAACCTGGGAGGTGGAGGTTGCAGTGAGCAGAGATTATGCCACTGCACTCCAGCCTGGGCAGCAGAGCAAGACTCTGTCTCAAAAATAAAGTAAAATCAGGCCGGGCGCGGTGGCTCAAGCCTGTAATCCCAGCACTTTGGGAGGCCGAGGCGGGTGGATCACGAGGTCAAGAGATCGAGACCATCCTGGTCAACACGGTGAAACCCCGTCTCTACTAAAAATACGAAAATTAGCTGGGCATGGTGGCACGTGCCTGTAGTCCCAGCTACTCGGGAGGCTGAGGCAGGAGAATTGCTTGAACCCAGGAGGCGGAGGTTGCGGTGAGCCGAGATCGCGCCATTGCACTCCAGCCTGGGTAACAAGAGCGAAACTCCGTCTCAAAAAAAATAAAAAATAAAAAATAAAAAAATAAAGTAAAATCCTGGCATGGGAAATGGGAGAAACTGCGTAGGGTATCCGGGCCTGCAGAGTCAGCCCTGGATTTGAATCTGGTATTTTCTTGCTACTATGTGGCTTTAGACCCCTCTGGGCCTTGATATGCTCATCTGCAGAGTGGGAATGATAAAAGCACCAACATCACAGGGTTAAGGCTTGAGTGAGATAATGCACATAGCATGTTTCTTTGCACAGTGCTTGGCTCGTAGTAGGTACTCAGGGTCTCATAGCTGTGATGCTATTAGGCAGGAAGGAGTTCTCAGGCTTCAAGAATCATCCACTTAATTGAGGCCAGGGCATCCCCATCTCAGACTGTTAAGGATAGAGAAGGCAGCATCCCCAGAGAAAAATATTAGAGGCAGTGTAGTGGGTGGGAACCCAGGCTGAGGAGTCAGAGTGGCTGGAACTGAATTGACTATGTAGGGTTATTATGAAAATCAAACATGTTAACACAGGAAAAGTGCTCAAAAGGGAACTTGGCCCTTCACCCCCAATATAAATGTGAGTTATTATTATTAGTAGTAGTATTGATTTATTATTATTGGATCTCTGTGGATTTTCCTGAATAGCGCTTATTTCAAATATGTACAAACCCTGTCCCTACAGGATCCCTCTCTAGTCTATGTCACACAGCATGTTCTGATTCCTGGCAAGAAATAATATACAATCACTCTGACTTGTTTGGCTGATGAAAAAAATGCACACTTGTCCACGTGAACAGCAGCTCTAAACAAGGGACGCAGCTAACCCAGAAGGGAGTAATTGGCCCCATATAAAACAAGGCCAAGTGAAAGATAGGAGTTCCGAAAGGTTGAAGGAGGTCTAGCAGGAGCTGCCGACAGCTCTTCTAACCTGCCCAACTTATTACCGGAATCATTTCAAGAGATAATTTACTGGTCTCCCTCTCTGTGGCCCTGTTCATTCCTGAAGGGAAATAAATAAATAAGTGAACAAACCTAACCACCCCAACCAACACATGCTTTATGAGAACATCGATTGCTTGTTTTTAATGGCACAGTTATTAATATAACTGTCCCGGCACCTCCCTTACATCTGATCACTGCTGAATTATGGGCCTTGAATCCTGATTGCAGTTCCCATGACTGCAGACGTTTCCACAAGATCCTGATGGGAGAAGAGAAGCATCCCTCCACACGCAGGGAGGACTCAGAGGCTGGAGCGGTGCCTGCTGCTCTATCTGGGAGCATGCAGAATTTGGGAGACAAAGCTGAGACACAGAGTAGGAGGGGAAGGAAGGCGTCTGTAAGCTGTGATGAGAAAAGCTCCAGACTGAGGTCGGGAGACCTCAGTTCAAAACAATCACTAGCTCTGGGATCTAGCTCAACCTCTCACCTGCCTCAAAGAAATAGGAATTTTATGTTTTATTTTTGATACAGAGTTTCGTTCTGTTGCCCAGGCTGGAGTGCAGTGGTGTGATCTCAGCTAACTGCAACCTCTGCCTCCTGAACTCAAAGGATCTTCCCACATCAGTCTCCTGAGTAGTTGGGTCTACAGGTTCGGGCCACCACACTCAGCTAATATTTTGTATTTTTATTAGAGACAGGGTTTTGCCATGTTGCCCAGGTTTGTCTTGAACTCCTGGACTCAAGCAATATACCTGCCTCAGCCTCCCAAAGTGCTGGGCTTACTGGTATGAGCCACCTTGCCCGGCTAACATAGAAATTTTAAGAAACTACTTTTTTCTTTGCTGTTTTTAAGCACTTACAATGTGCCAGGCATTGTTAGCACAATCTCATTTGATGCAGTGCCATGACCACCGTGTATGGAGACTAATTTAATCCCCATATAGTAGATAAGGAAACTTGGACTCTGAGAAATTAAGAAACTTGCCCAGCTGGTAAGCAGGGATGCTTGTTGACAGCCTGGATGTCTGACTGCAGGGCCCAAGCCCCTAACTACTAGGCTACAATGCCTTCCAGGGAAGTAACAGCTGTCCCTCCCACCTGGCAGGAAGGAGAGAGTCAGATGAGCCTATCCAAGTGAAAGGGCTCTGTTACCTGCACTGCAGTATCATATGAGGTGGCTACAGGCTTTCCCAACAGAAGGCGAGGGAGGCTGGGGTCTGATACACTAAGACTAGAGGCATGGACAACAAGAGCAAGCTGCAAAAGGCAGCAGCAACATCCCACAGGGGACTGAGTGAGTGACAGCAGGCCACACCATTCCAATACTCTAGAAGAAAGCTTTATTTCCTTTGACAACCGTGGGTAGACAAGGAAAGGGGAGAACGTTCTGTTATGTGACTTCCCACCTCCATCAGGGTGTAGTTAATTCTCATCTTGTTGGGTCATCCTCAGGGACTTTGAGATGGGCAGGGCTCTGGTCTAGTTGAGTGGGGTGAACACGGCTGTTTCGTGCTACCCATGACCTTGCACCCCACAGAGAAGCCCCACTGAATTCCGCCACAGTAGGGAGTTGGTAGAGCTGGGCATGAAGGTGTAGAGGTAGCCAGGGGACAGATCCCCACCTTGCCCAAGTTTGCTGGCCACCAGGGGTGGCACCAGGCCCAAGGCAGCCAGGCGGTTGCTTGGTATTCTGCTCAGGCGCTGCTGCGTCCTGCCTCCTGCTTTCTCTGCCAGAGGGGCCTCCTCCCCCAGACCAGCCTGGGCCATGCATTATCCCTGCAAGATTGAGGACCTAATGGAGGTGATCAGCACCCCCAGAGCGGGGGGCATTCTATCCAGGCTTGAGAAAGAGGGCAGAGTGGTGCTAGTTGCCCTCTTTGCCCATCCTGAGAGCAGGGTATGCTTGAGGGGGTCCCTGGAACTGGGGGCATTCCCTGCACCCCATCATGGGGGGCTCTGGACAGCCTCCATCCAGGAAGCCACATTGCAAAAATCTCTCTCCGCATCTCCATAGGATACCTTTGACATTCAGGGTCCTTTTGGGGAGACCCCAGCCTCTTGAAGCTTTCTGCTTGCTCTGAGGAGGGGCCATTCCCACCCCTACCCCACCCCCTCTCCTGACTGCCAGCTGGCCAGTGTGGGAGCCGGGATTCCACTGCCCATTGTTCCTCTGTTCTCCTCCCATGGTGGGGGGGTGAGCCTCACCCCCCAGGTCAGGAGCACAGGGCAGCCTCTCCCCCTTCCCTCCCTGGGCTTCAAAGGCCAGGAGGGACTAACCCTTGTCTCCATGGCGCCTCCCCTCTGGGAGCCATGATGGGGGCAGCTGCCCCCAAAGCAGCATTCAGCAGCTCCCTGGGGCAGGCTAGGAGGTGATCACAGGCATGTAGGAGGTCAAACGAGGAAGGTCCCAGGCACACGGCTTGGGAAAAGCTTGGGGATGGGAGAGAGGCAGCAAAGGTGATTGCAGTAATTAAAGCAATGAGCCCGCTACTTCCAAGAGCAGCTAATCCTAGCACAGCACAGGACCAGGTGCTGTGTCTCCCATGTGCTGTGTCATTTCATCCTTACAGAAGCTACATTGCACAGATGGAGAAAATCAGGCTCAGAGAGGTTAAATAACTTACCCGTGTCACATAGAAAGGACCTGAAAAGGACTTAGATTCATATTATTTGACTCTGGAATCTTACTCCTAACCACAGTGCCGGGTGCTGAACTGGGCAACTGGGAAGGAAAACAGAATGGGTTCTGGGCACCCATCTTCAAAACACTGACCTGACTTCATACACGTCTGCAAATATGTGCTTCTTGCCAAAGAGCATCCCGGCTTCCTAGAAGCAATGTTTTCACTGAGCCCACAAATAAAGAAATTTCCCCCTCTTCTTTCCAGCTGTCCTTCTCCTTCTAAGTGTCTTCAGTCCTCTTCCTCCCAGGCTAACATTCTCTCCTCCCACCATCTGCTCCCAAGATGGCTGATACTGCCCACCTTGCTTCCCTGGGGATGGAGGGGTCCCGGGCTCATCCCTTCCCCAGGTGCTGTAATTTGAGGAGCTGCCTGACTGGAGTGGAGCTAGGGCCTCCCAGACTGCCCTCCCGCCACTGTGAGTTGGCTGGCCTCTGCCCTCTACCCTCTTCTGCCATTAACCCCATCACCTGCCGGACATCAGCCTCCGGGCCCAGTCTGTCATCCATGGCCAAAGATGGATGGGGGGCGGCTGGAAAGCATACGCGGTGACCCCTTAATGAGATCTGGCAGGGGAGGGCTGGGCTGTATCAGGCAGCAGCAGGCCAGGTTGGTGATAACAGGCCCTTGTGGAGGGTGACCCATTTTCCTTCTGTGGAGGAGAAGACAGTCGGATGGGAAGCTGCAGAACAGACTTATCTCGGGGAGGGGGGGTCACAGGGTTCTTCTACCACCCATCCCTACCCTCCTTCCCCTCCTATGGCAAACCAGACCCGGGGGGGAGGGTAGATGGGCAGAGGCCGTGCAAAACAGATGACCCCCCCTTCTCATTCCTCCTCCTTGGCACGGTGACCCCAGCTCCTAGGGAAGAAACATGGACACAAAGAATGACTAGGACACAGGAGACCAGATGCCAGGTTGGGGTAGCCCCAAGTCAGTCCTGGAAGATGTCAGAGAAACTTGGAGGAGGCCTTTTTGGGGTGTTGTCTATGGAGTGAGGAGCATCTTCAGAGGTGCAAGGAAAGGGCCTTTGTTGAAGCTGGTGAAACAGTGGGATGTAAGGACTGGGGGAAAAACACTACTGCATTATTGGGTGGTCTCCCTCCATTTCCCCCCATGGTGATTCATGGCATTTTAAAAGAAAAAGATTTTGGAAAGCGTAGTTCTAGCCTTTCATTGTACAGATGGGGAAGCTAATGTCCAGAGAGGGGAAGAGATCCACCACCTAAATGACTAGCAGAGCCAGAGTGAGAATCCGGGGCTCTAGAAGACCCAGGCCTCCACTCAGCACTGCACCATGGTTCCTTCTTATGCTCCTTACCCGGGAAGAAAATATAACAGCTGCTGAAATAATTATTCCTGGACTTGTCTAAAAGGGTTTGTTCTTTCCCACTTCCCACCCCACCCCCTCAACCCACATACAGTGCATTGCCCAAGGACTTTTCGTGGGTTTGGGAGAGAGACTTGGGGAAGAGGGTAAGGATGCTTCTTGTTTCATCCAAGCCAGAATGGGGAATAATTTACTCCATGAGGACATGAACAGGGTTGGTTCGAAATAGGACTCTTCAAGTTTGAGGGGTTTGTTTGGCTTTGGTCTGGTGTTGCCCAGCAAAGGTTGCCTGCGAGACCCTTTGGCCACTTATTTTGACATTGGTCGCTGTCCATCGCCCCCCTGCGCTCCTGCCTTGGTGCTGTCTGCCTCCTCTCCTCCCTGCCTAGGACAGTCCAGCAGAGTTGGATTGTGGAGTGTGGGATCTGGTGGTTCAGGGATCAGGGACTTTGGAATCTGGTCCTAGTAAGCTGTGTGGCTCTCAGCAACAATTAATCTTTCTGGGCCTCAGCTGCCTCATCTTTAAAAGGTAGTAATAGAAAAGTCTTCACACTTTTTATTTTTGAGACAGAGTCTTGCTCCATCACCCAAGGCTGGAGTGCAGTGGTGCAATCTCAGCTCACTGCAACCTCCGCCTCCTGGATTCAAGCAATTCTCCTGCCTCAGCCTCTCAAATAGCTGGGATTACAGGCATGCACCACCACGCCTGGCTAATTTTTGTATTTTTAGTAGAGATGGGTTTCACCATGTTGGCCAGCCTGTCTTGAACTTATGACCTCAGGTGATCCACCTGCCTCAGCCTCCCAAAGTGTTGTGATTACAGGCGTGAGCCACTGCACCCAACCCACACTTCTTTTTAAAAAGAAAGACCAGGCTGGGCAACGGTGGCTCATGCCAGTAACCCCAGCACTTTGGGAGGCTGAGGTGGGAGGATCACTTGAGCTCAGGAGTTCAACAGCAGCCTGGGCAACATGGTGAAATGCTGTCCTTACTAAAAATACAAAAATTAGCTGGGTGTGGTGTTGTATGCCTGTAGTCCCAGCCACTTGGGAGGCTGAGGCGGAAGGATGGCTTCAGCCCAGGAGGCAGAGGTTACAGTGAGCTGAGATCATGCCACTGCCCTCCAGGCTGGGCGACACAACAAGCCCTTGTCTTTAAAAAAAAAAAAAAAAAAAGACCAGAACCAGAGCCACGTTGCAGCTGGCTTGCACTGGCTCCCAAGAGCCAATTATGTGCATTTCCCAATTTTGCACTGGGATTTCCAGTTGGTGGCTTGAAATGGGCTTTGGTGGAAATATTTACACCACAGAAATAAGCAAATGCTACAAATCAGAGTTTCAGCACTCCAAGTGAGAGCCAGCTAGTAAACTTTTACCAGCACAACACTGACCAGAACTTTTAACATGTTATACAAAAGCACATAAACAGGCCAGGCATGGTGGCTCACGCCTGTAATCCCAGAATTTTGGGAGGCCAAGGTGGGGGGATTAGGGTGAGGTCACAGGAGTTTGAGACTAGCCTGGCCAACATGGTGAAACCCCGTCTCTACAAAAAATACAAAAATTAGCTGGGTGTGGTGGCATGCACCTGTAATCCCAGCTACTTGGGAGGCTGAGACAGGAGAATTGCTTGAACCCGGGAAGCGGAGGTTGCAGAGAGCCAAGATCACACCATTGCACTCCAGCCTGGGCGAAAGAGTGAGACTTCGTCTCAAAAAACAAAACAAAACAAAAAAAACACATAAACAGGCCGGGCACGTTGGCTCATGCCTGTAATCCCAGAACTTTGGGAGGCTGAAGTGGGTGGATCACCTGAGGTCAGGAGTTCAAGACCAGCCTGGCCATCATGGTGAAACCCCATCATTTAAAAATAAATAAGAAGGCCGGGCGCGGTGGCTCAAGCCTGTAATCCCAGCACTTTGGAAGGCCGAGGCGGGTGGATCACGAGGTCAAGAGATCGAGACCATCCTGGTCAACATGGTGAAACCCCGTCTCTACTAAAAATACAAAAATTAGCTGGGCATGGTGGCACGTGCCTGTAGTCCCAGCTACTCGGGAGGCTGAGGCAGGAGAATTGCTTGAACCCAGGAGGCGGAGGTT
>PVKV010026091.1:0-13521 GCA_004027835.1 Alouatta palliata | reverse complement strand
ATAAATAAGGCTGGTCTGAAGCTAGTGAGTTATCTCAATTGATTGTTCACAGTCAGTTACAGATCGAACTCCTTGTTCTACTCTTTCCCCCCTTCTCACTACTGCACTTGACTAGTCTTTAAAAATAAATAAATAAATAAATAAATAAAAATACAAAAATTAGCTGGGATTGGTGGTGCGTGCCTGTAATCCCAGCTATTCGGGAGACTGAGGCAGGAGAATTGCTTGAACCTGGGAGACAGAGGTTGCAGTGAGCCGAGATCGTGCCACTGCACTCCGACCTGGCAACAGAGCAAGACTCTGTCTCAGGGAAAAAAAAAACCATAAACAGAATTGCTTTGGCTGAAACAGGGGTTCCTACTCCCCTTATACACATACCAAGCTTTGCCAAAACCCAGGACTTGAAGTCTGAGATTTGTTCGAGCTCTCAATCCTGTGAGTCTAAGTAACAGGCCACAAGAGGTGATGCAGGAGGAAGGATGACAAACTGGTGAGGCTTAGGTTTTATGACCGTATTTAGCTCATTGAGCCTTGGCTGTGTGGGCAAGTCAGCTTTGATGATGCAGGAAGCAGCTCTGGAGATGCTTAACCCTGCAGGTCCCAAGGCCTTCTGGTGGTCTCGGCAGGCAGTGGTACCCTCCAGAAGAGTCTCTCACTAGGGGATCTCTCGGTGGGTGGGAGGAGGATGGCTTTAGGGGAGGGAATGTCACCCACCTCCCCACAACTGTGCCCCTGCCCTGCTGCGTGAAGGGAAATGATGTGACATTTGGATCCATTCAGGTACTGCAGGAGAATGAATGCTGAATGAATGAATGAATCCAGGGAGAGCTGGAGCTATCTGGGGGAAGCCAAATAAGCTTTGTCACTATCATATGGTGGGGAGGATGCTAACCAGGAAGTGAAGGCCAGTGTTCAAATGCAGGGCTCAACCCATAGCTCCAGCAGTTCCTGACCATGACAGTTTTTGTATTTTAGTACCGTTTTGAAGAATGGGACTGCTGAACCAGGCTTAAAATCATATTCAGTCTGGGCTTTATGATGGGGACGGTAGGGGGGAAATGGAGCTGTCCCATTCTGCATGTAGTGGAAGGGCTCACCCCACAAGCATGTTTCACCTGTATTTTTGCCAAGGTTCTGTGAGAAATTCAATATCCCCAAGCTTGCTTTCTTTCAGGCCTAGTAGAATCAGCTGGGCTGATTTGTTCTAGCTGGAGGGAAAAAATTGCCAGCAAGTAAAAGAAAAGGAGAGAAAAACAAATGTTCGTAGCTGAAAGAAACCCAGCATTTAATCTAATGGTTTCTATCTGCCAATCATCAGAATTATCATAACCTGGGATGATTTAAAAAGTACGATTTCTTACCTTTGCCTCTAGACATACTGATTATTAAAAATCTCCTGTGAGCCGGGCGTGGTGGCTCACGCCTGTAATCCCAGCACTTTGGGAGGGCGAGGCGGGTGGATCACGAGGTCAAGAGATCGAGACCATCCTGGTCAACATGGTGAAACCCCGTCTCTACTAAAAATACGAAAATTAGCTGGGCATGGTGGCACGTGCCTGTAGTCCCAGCTACTCGGGAGGCTGAGGCAGGAGAATTGCTTGAACCCAGGAGGCGGAGGTTGCGGTGAGCCGAGATCGCGCCACTGCACTCCAGCCTAGGTAACAAGAGCGAAACTCCGTCTCAAAAAAAAAAAAAAAAAAAAATCTCCTGTGGGGGTGGGGTCTGGTGTTTGGGAACCAGCACACTCACTCTCCTGACCTCCCACAGCAGAGGATGAAGGCTACCACTGGCTGACCTGTCATAAGACTTTGTCTTCTTTCTGTTTCTAAAAGAGATTTCCGCCGGGCGAGGTGGCTCACACCTGTAATTCCAGCACTTTGGGAGACCGAAGAGGGCAGATCACCTGAGGTCAGGAGTTTGAGACCAGCCTGGCCAGCATGGTGAAACCCCATCTCTACTAAAAATACAAAAATTAGCCAGGCGTGGTGGCACATGTCTATAATCCCAGCTGCTCGGGAGGCTGAGGCAGGAGAATTGCTTGAACCCGGGTGGCAGAGGTTGCAGTGAGCTGAGATCGTGCCATTGCACTCCAGCCTGGGCAACAGGGTGAGACTTTGTCTCAAAAAAAAAAAAGACTTCCTCGACTTCCTCATTTTCCCTTAGCAAATAGACAAACATGAAAAAAAAAAAAAAAAGCCCAAAAAGTTATTTCCTGCAGCTAACCTAAATCTTGGCTGCATTTCTAGGCGTCTTTATCTGTATAATAACTTCACTGATGACTTTCAGAGTTTGCTTTCTTCACCTGAATGTTCTGGGTTTATTTCTTCATTCAACAAAAATTAATTCAGCACCTCTACTTGCTAGGTCCTTTAGTAGCTGTTGGGGAGATGAGCAAAATGGACACTATCCTTGGCCTTTGGAGCTTATAGCCTTTTAAGGGAGTCAGATAGTTAAATTTGCAATGTTGGCCAAGTATAGTGGCTCATGCTTGTAATCCCAGCACTTTGGGAGGCTGAGGCAGGGGAATCCCTTGAGCCCAGGGATTTGAGACGAACCTAGGCAACATAGCAAAACCCCATCTCTACAAAAAATAAAATAAAATAAATAGCTGGTCGTGGTGGTGCATGCCTATAATCCCAGCTACTCAGGAGGCTGAGGCAAGAGAATTGCTTTAGCCCGGGAGGTTGAGGGTGCAGTGAGTGGTGTTTGTACCACTGCTTTCCAGCGTGTAGGAAGACATTGAGACTCCATCGGAAGGAAGGGAGGAAGGGAGGAAGGAAGGAAGGAAGGGAGGGAGGGAGGGAGCAAGGAAGGGAGGGCAGGAAAGGAGGACTAGCTTTCAGCCTTAGGATAAGTAGCAGTTAGTCCAGGGATGGAGAAGGAAGGGTGGGGAGGAAAGATCCTGGCAAAGAGACCAGCATACGTGGGGCTGAAGGCAAAAAAAACAGAGAATGCTTGACAAACAGAGTGAAAATCCATACAGTCAGGCATTGTGCCTCACAAACCTTTCTGTGATTTCTACAGTTCTCCCCAGAAACCCCTCAAAACTCGCCTGTGACTCTCTAGGCTCCCTAGAGCCCAGAGCAAGACAAAGAACTTTTGTTTGATCACCTGGGATATAATGAGCATGACCCCTAGGTACCTTATTTGTGTATCCGGCATGCAGCTTTTACTTTTGTGAGAATAGCACTGTATTATTGCTGACTCACAGTCAGCCACACATTTTACAACAATCCCACAATGTCTGCCCTGGATTTTCTTTCTGCGTAACTTCCCTTTCAGCGTTCTTTTAAAAAGCCTTGCCTCTGTGCTCTGTTTTTACTTATCTCTTTCTTTGAAATGGATCATGTCTAGAATTTGTGGGTTTCTGGGAAATATGCCAATCCCAAGGGTCCTTCTCCAATGAAATGCAGGTCAAACTGAGATTTGGAGCTGAAAGCTGATAAGTCTAAATGCCCACATCTTCGAGCATCTAACCAATCTATCTGCCCATCAGGGTGACTGATCCCGTCCCTGTCTTATTTGCTGCTGTGGGGGTGAGGGCAGGGGGTTGGGAAGGATGGAAGCAGTGTTAGCGCCAGACAGTGATGTGCCAGGCAGAAGAGAATCTCTGCATGGCGTGTCCTGGAAGGGAGGGCAGGGGGAGGGGGCAGATACTGACAGGCTCGTGGGAGCCATGCCAACAGATGGGTCTGCCTGGGTCCCCGACTAAACTAATTCTTCCCAAGCCGATCAGGCTGCAGGGCCACAGCCCCACTATTTTTCCCTGGGATCCCAAGTGAAGCAATGGGGGCCATGCAGGAATTCATGGGTCAATGCTAGTTTGGTAGGTGGGGGTGGGGAGGTCGGGAAAGGGCAGGAACAGGGGTGGGTTTGCTTGGATTCGCTCATGGGAGCTGAGCCAGCTCCGGCAGGGAAGAAGGGTCGCTTTGGCATGAATTCTCCTGCAGTTACCAGGCCTTGCTGCCTGCCAGACTGCTGGTGCGCAGGGCCCAGCCCCCTCCCCAAAGAGCCCCTGAGGGGGCCGGGAATGGGGGGAAGGCCACCCGTGGCCTTGTGAGGCTGAAGCACAAGCTCCTTCCTCAGCTGCCAGGGAAGAATTTAATTACCAATTAAAGCCCCCTCCATCTGTTTCGGGCCTGCCAGAGAGCTCTCTCTACCCTTTAATTACATCTCTGACAACAATTTAACTCAATTAGCTGGTAAACACAGCAGAATGCAGGCAACCCAGGGCACCCTCTTGTCCCTGCCATCTGTCTGTCCGTCTTGTGCTTTCCCAACTCGCTCTCAGTCTGTCTGTCCTGCCCCTGCTTCCCTGTATCATATTGGCACCGCCCCCCACCCCTTGGTTTTCTCTTTTCCTTCTGTCTTCTCCACCAGCTGGGTTCCCACCACCCCCCACCCCCACCCGCCGCCGTCTTTGTCATTCTGTCTTCCTCTCCCATCTGCTGTTTGTCCATCCCTTTCCCGTGCTTTGTCTTGCTGTGTGCATCCCAACTTTCTCTCTTTCCCTGCCAGGCCAGTCTCCAATGAGCCCTTTCCTTCCCCTTCCCTTCTCCCCATCTTCCTCCTTCTCTGCCATCTGTCCTGCATTAACCAGATCCATCCCTTTCAGCGTCTCTTCTGTGAGCCTCCTTTCTGGTGTGTTCCTTTAACCCCCGTCATCTCCTTTTACTTCATCCACTTAGCACAAACAAAGGCGAGCCCTAGCAGCAATAGTTGCCATCGTTTGAGCACTTACTTTGCCAGTCACTTGCTAAGAGCTTGACATGCATTATTTCATTGAATATTTACAAAACTTCTGTGATAGGTATAATTTTTCCCGTTTCACAAGTGGAGTAATGGATCCTCTGAGAGATTTTGCCACTTGTCCAAGGTCACGGCGTTTGCAACTGATAGAACGAGGATTCAAAGCCAGGTCTGTTTCCTTCCATACTGAATGAGATTTCTGAGGCTTGACACAGTAGCTCACGTCTGTAATCCCAGCATTTTGGGAGGCCAAGGCGGGCAGAGCTTGAGCCCAGGAGTTCAAGACCAGAGTGGGCAACATGATGAGACCCTCATCTCTGCAAAAAATACAAAAATTAGGTGAGCATAGTGGGGCATGCCTACAGTCCCAGCTACTCAAGAGCCTGAGGTGGGAGGATCACTTGAGCCCAGCAGGTCAAGAGGAGCAATTTTATGGATGACAGAGAGGCCTGAATATTTGGGGAAAGGCTCTGTGTTGTTGAAATGAAGGACAAAGGCCAGGCGCAGTGGCTCATGCCTGTAATCCCAGTACTTTGGGAGGCCAAGGCGGGTGGATCATGAGGCCAGGAATTCAAGACCAGCCTATCCAACATAGTGAAACGCCATTTCTACTAAAAATACAAAACTTAGCCGGGCTTGGTGGCATGCGCCTATAGTCCCAGCTACTCGGGAGGCTGAGGCAGGGGAATTGCTTGAACCCAGGAGATGGAGGTTGTAGTGAGCCAAGACCATGCCATTGCACTCCAGCCTGGGTGACAGAGTGATACTCTGTCTCAAAAAAAAAAAAGAAAGAAAGAAATGAAGGACAAAGAGGACAAAGCAATAGGTTCCCAGTTAACATTGGGAGGTAGGTGGGTAGAGAAGGATAAAAAATAGGGATGATTTCTGAGAATTTAACCTCCTCATTTCTGCTGGAGGGAACCTTACAGATTCTAGTTTACTACGGTGTTCAAGAAGTTCCCCAGTTCCCTGAGAAAGTAAAAATGTCGGCCGGGCACGGTGGCTCACGCCTATAATCCCAGCACGGTGGGAGGCCGAGGCGGGCAGATCACAAGGTCAGGAGATCGAGACCATCCTTGCCAACATGGTGAAACCCCGTCTCTACTGAAAATACAAAAATTAGCTGGGCATGGTGGCGTGCGCCTGTAATCCCAGCTGCTCAGGAGGCTGAGGCAGGAGAATTGCTTGAACCCAGGAGGCGGAGGTTGCAGTGAGCCGAGATCGCACCACTGCACTCGTCTGGCACCTGGTGATGGAGCGAAACTCTGTCTCAAAAAAAAAAAAAAAAAAAGAAAGTAAAAATGTCCAGGATCTAAAGGAATAAAAGAGGAGAGAAACAAGTAGGCTATAATTATCCTAGCAACCCTCTCCTGGAATGGGGGATGGGTGCTGCAGAGAAGGGCAGCCTGATCCATCTTGTGGACATACAGGGACATGATGGAGACCCCTGGTCAGCCAGGTAGTCACATGGCTGCGGCTTGGGCAGACCCCAGCCAGATAAAACTTATCTGCTTTCTTCCCCCGTCCTTCTTCGGCTGACTAATCACTCTTCCAGTGATTAAAACAGAAAAGAATTGGAGGAAAGCCTACAGGAGAGAAGAGGAGCCTATCTCTGATCTCTGTTTTCTACCTTCCTTTGCTCTTGAGATGTGCAGTCCATCCTCAGTGGTTTGCTCCACTTGGGGTTTAGAACCCACACATTCCACTAACTCACACCTTCACTTCACCTCCTGCCACGCTAAGCAAGAGTGCTGGGATTCCAGTGAAATTCCTCAAATGCAGAAATTGTTCTCTGAGAGCAAATGCCAATCAGCTATGAGTCAGAGTCAGCCTCAGTAGGGAGACCAGCACAATACCCAGACTTTTCTTTCTTTTTTGTTTTTGTTTTGTTTTTTGTCTTGTTTTTGTTTTTGAGAAGGAGTCTTGCTCTGTCGCCCAGGCTGGACTGCAGTGGTGCCATCTCAGCTCACTGCAACCTCTTCTTCCTGGGTTCAAGTGATTCTCCTGCCTCAGTCTCCCGAGGAGCTGGGATTACAGGCACGTGCCACCATGCCTGGCTAATTTTTGTATTTTTGGTAGAGACAGGGTTTTACCATGTTGTCCAGGCTATTCACGAACTCCTGACTTCAGATGATCTACCCGCCTTGGCCTCCCAAAGTGTCCGGATTATCGGCATGAGCCACCCCACCCAGCCTCTTTTTTTGAAACAGTCTCACCCTCTTGCCCAGGCTGGAGTGCAGTGGCACAATCTCAGCTCACTGCACCCTCCTGGGTTCAAGCAACCCTTCCTGAGTTGAAGTAATTTTCATGCTTCAGCCTCCCAAGTAGCTGGAATTACAAGCATGAGCTACCACGCCCAGCTAATTTTTGTATTTTTAGTAGAGATGGTGTCTCATCATGTTGGCCAGGCTAGTCTCAAACTCCTTGTGTCAAGTGATATGCCTGCCTCAGCCTCCCAAAGTGCTGAGTTTACAAGCGTGAGCCACAGGGTCCGGCAGAATTTTCAACATTACAAATCTCTCAAGAAGTCCCATCATGCAGACAGACATGAAAAGTTCTAGACAGAGGCAACCAAGGGGCAGGATGGAAGGCTGGAAAAGAGAAGGGGTAGGGAAGCAAGGAATTCAAAAGGAAGAGGCTCCCAGTCCAGGCTTCCCAAGCTTTATACAATCAGTGGGTTTGTGGGCCGTTTCTGTAAACATTATATAATAAAGACCACAGAGAAAAGAGGCCCACAGGTGTATTTTTTCATAAATAGACATGTAATTACCTAGAATTTTAGAGTTCAACAGGCCAGCAGTCTACCTGACCTAGGGATCTTCCTGCTGCAAGAATTCTTATTATACAGCCTGGCCATGATGGTGAAAGCCCATCTTGAAAAAAAAAAAAAAGAATTCTTATCATAGTGTCCCTCATAATAGCCTTCTTTGGATACTTCCAGCCACAGAGAACTTACTACCTCACTAGGTAACACCGTTCTATTTCAGACTGTTTTAATGTTTAGAAAATTATTTCTCATACTAAACCAGAAGCCATCTCCCTGTAATTCACTCCTTCTGTCCTCTTTTCATTGTGTGAATTGATAGAGAATATGTAAATCTTCCTCCCCAGTTCAGACACCAATCAAATGTCTAGAAGGCAGCCAACAGGAATCCCTGAGAGTTTAAACATCCCTAATTCCTTCACTTATTCCTCAAATGCTCTCCTTTCAAAATCTCACTATCTCCATAGGCCTTTTCATTAGCAATGCCTTTCTTTAGAAATAGTGCCCCAGACCTAAAGATTAAGTCCAAAGGGCACAGGATAAAGAAAGACAATCACCTCCCTTGTTCTGAAGATTGTATTTTTATTAACGCAGCTCAGAATCTCTAATATTTTTCTACAGCAGACGCAGATCATAGCAGGTTTTTTTGTTTTGTTTTGTTTTGTTTTAGAGTTTTGCTCTGTCTTCCAGGCTGGAGTGCAGTGGCACAATCTCGGCTCACTACAACCTCCATCTTCCAGATTCAAGCCATTCTTGTGCCTCAGCCTCCCAGTAGCTGGTATTATGCCACCACGCTCAGCTAATTTTTGTATTTTAGTAGAGACAGGGTTTTGTCATGTTGTCCAGGCTGACTTGAACTCCTGGCCTCAAGTGATCCGCCCTCCTCGGCGTCCCAAAGTGCTGGGATTATAGGTATGAGCCACCATATCCAGCCCATAGTGGCTTCTTTATAATATCAGCTTCTTCTTTTTTTTTTTTTTAAAGGCGGGGTTTCACCATGTTGGTCAGGCTGGTCTTGAACTCCCAACCTCAGGTGATCCGCCCGCCTTGGCCTCCAAAGTGCTTGGATTACAGGCGTGAGCCACCATGCCCAGCCTTTTTTTTTTTTTTTTTTTTAAGATGGGTTTCACCCTGATGGCCAGGTCTTGAACTCCTGACCTCAGGTGATCCACCCACCTCAGCTCCCAAAGTGCTAGGATTACAGGCGTGAGCCACCACGCCTGGCCTATATCAGCTTCTTTATCATATCAGCCTATTGAGGTTGCAGGCAACTAAACTTACTGTTTTTAGTATATGTATCACTCTTAGGCAATATCTTCCTCATCCCTACTGAATTAACTCTTTTGGTGACAAGTATGAAACTTATCATTTAACCCTTTTAAATTTCACCTCACTCAACTCAATTTAACTAACACTGATGGAGTGTACATCATGTTAAACTGTGTATGATTTGGGTCAATATTCCTATCCTGTTATAATCTTATTAAATCCTTAGCCTGCCACCCAAAACATTAACTCTCTTTTTTGTCTCTCTAGCATCCACAGATCTGATGAGCTCGTCTTTCATGTTTTCACCCAATTTCAAAAAAGCGTTGAAGAGTGCAGTGCCTCCTAAGAGGACTATTTTGAAAGAATCAACATCTAATTGAATCTCTCTCTTTCAGATGGAGGCTATATAGTTGGTTTTTGGGTAACTTTTTATTTTTATAAATTTCAAACTTATAAAAGAATATCAAAAATAGTACAAAGAACTCCCATATGCCCTTTACCCAGATTCATCAATTGTTTACATTTTGCTCCATTCACTTCATCCTTCTCTATCTACTTGTCTACATATGCATTTTTTTGGAACTTTTGGAGAGCATGTTGGAGATATCCTGTCCCTTTACTCCTAAATATTCTAGTATGTGTTTCCTAAGAACAAAGGCATTCTTTTACACAAACAACCTCAGTAGCATGATCAAAAGCAAGAAATTTAACATCGTTATGAGAATACTATCTAATGTACAGCCCATATTCAATGTCCATTTTTCCAGTAAAGTCCTTTATGACTATGCCCGTCGTCAAACTCTCTCTATCCCCAGTCCAGGATCCAATCCAGGATCATAGATGGCATTCAGTTGTCATGACTTCTTAGTAGGAGCCTATAATTCTATTTCAACACTTTGCCATTGCTAAAAGCAGTTTCAAAACTTTTTTGGAAAACGGCAACCATAGAAAAACATTGCAACCATCCCACCACCTTCCAAGGATGAGGATCTGGTACCTTTGAGGAAAGCCACACAAACGTGCTGAAGACTCTGAAGCTAATTCCCAGGGAGGCTTCCCAAATGTTTTAAGCAACGGAAGCATTTGGAATAAGTGCAGTCTCCCGGTGAAATGACTTTGAAGGGAATATCCTCAAATAGAGAGGAATGACTCGTAAGGCGTTTGCCTATAAATTTTCTTCATTACTTGGTAGTCAAACAGCAGACCCTCTTACAGCTTAAGGTCTCAGAGGACAGGGCCTATGGGATAGGCACATTCTTCTTGGTTCATTTGCTAAAGTATTGGGCGGGTGGAGCTGAGCCTTAAGTTTAGCTCCCCAAAGAGTTATTTATGCTCTCCATAGGATGAACCCTCAGCCTCTAAGATCAGTTATGACAGAGGCAGGTAGGCAACAGAAGATGTACAGGGTAACCAATTTCCAACTACTCAAAACACATGTCA
Organism: Alouatta palliata; assembly: GCA_004027835.1. Taxonomy (NCBI): domain Eukaryota; kingdom Metazoa; phylum Chordata; class Mammalia; order Primates; family Atelidae; genus Alouatta; species Alouatta palliata. The sequence goes on along the minus strand of PVKV010026091.1, from coordinate 3,299 downwards.
GACTGATGGAGGATGGATAACTAACTTCCCACCATACCCACACTGTAACAGATACCCAATAAATATGAAACCACATAAACAAGCACGTGGCAGCAGGCTTTACAGTGGTCTGCTAAACTCAGGGAACCTGGGCTCCAACCAGAACTCAGGGTAATGATGACCAAACCCTGTTCCTATAGATTGTTCCCAATCACCCAGTTTCAAAGCCTTAGAGCTTAGTGCCTTATCATTCTCCTTCTCCATCTCTTCCTAACATCCATTTAGTTATCAGACTTTTTCATGTTTCTCGAATTTATTATTTTCTCTTCATTCTGGCCCAAGCCCTCCTTTACTGGTTCCCTGATCTCTAGTCTCTCCTTTTTTTTTTTTAGACCGAGTCTTGCTCTGTGGCTAGGCTGGAGTTCAATGGCGTGATCTTGACTCACTGCAACCTCTAACTCCCTGGTTCAAGCCATTCTCCTGCCTCAGCTTCCCGAGTAGCTGGGATTACAGGCACCCTCTACCACACCCAGCTAATTCTTTAAAAATATTTTAGTAGAGATGGGGTTTCACTATGTTGGCCAGGATGGTCTCGATCTCTTCACCTTCTGATCCGCCCGTCTCCACCTCCCAAAATGCTGGGATTACAGGTGTGAGCCACCATGCCTGGCTGATCTCTAGTCTCTCCTATACCAATTCATTATTTTTATTTTTATTTTTTATTTATTTATTTATTTTATTTTTTAAAGATGGGGTTTCACCATGATGGCCAGGCTAGTCTTGAACTCCTGACCTTAGGTGATCCACCCACCTCAGCCTCCCAAAGTGCTAGGATTACAGGCGTTAGCCACCGCGCCTGGCCTTTTTTTTTTTTTTTTTAAGATGGGGTTTCACCATGTTGGTCAGGCTGGTCTTGAACTCCTGACCTCAGGTGATCCACCCGCCTTGGCCTCCAAAGTGCTTGGATTACAGGCATGAGCCACCACGCCCAGCCTATACCAATTCATTCTATGCAGCACCCCTAGATTTCCCTTCCTTAAAAAAATACACACAGATATATATATATCCTATATTTTTACATGTGTGATACTGCTGTTCAAAAATCTCCAACACTTCCCTAAAGCATACAACATATAGACCAAGTATCTGGGTCCTGTATTCAAATTCTTTATTTTTTGAGATGGAGTCTTGCTTTGTCACCTAGGCTGGAGTACAGTGGTGCGATTTTGGCTCACTGCAACATCCGCCTCCCAGGTTCAAGCAATTCTCCTGCCTCAGTCTCCTGAATAGCTGGGACTACAGGCATGTGCCACCATGCCCAGCTAATTTTTGTATTTTTAGTAGAGACACGGTTTTGCCATGTTGGCCAGGTTGGTCTTGAACTCCTAACCTCATGTGATCCACCTGCCTCAGCCTTCCAAAGTGCTGGGATTACAGGCCACATCAGGTGAGCCACCGCGCCTGGCCCTGTCTTCAGGATACTTATCAAGTTTATACTTTATTTTTATCTATATTTATTTATTTATTTTTGAGACAAGGTCTTGCTCTGTCTCCCGGGTTGGAGTGCAGTGGCACTGTCCCAGCTCACCGCAGCCTCGACTACCTCTGAGCTCAAGCTATCTTCTCACCTCAGCTTCCCAAGTAGCTGGGACCACAGGCAGCCATGACCATGCCTGGCCAATTTTTTATTTGTAGAGACAAGTCTCACTATGTTGCCCAGGCTGATACGCTTTATTTGTATTTGTATTTGTTTTTTTTTTTTTTTTAGAGATAAGGTCTTGCTGTGTTGCCCAGGTTGCTCACATACTCCTGGACTCAAGTGATCCTCATGCTTCAGCCTCCAGAGTAGCTGTAACTACAGGCACAAGCCACCCACCCAGCTCCAAGTTTCCTCTTTAAATCCAGCCAAACTCATTCATTCAAAAGCAGCCATCCTCATAGTCTTTGCTCATGCCATTCCCTTTTTCACTTCACTTTATTCCATCTCTCACTTCCTTAAAGACTCAGGCTCTGTGGCCTCTTTTGTGGGGGGCCCCTAGCTCCAAGTCCTGCAACCCCTCCCTTGGAGCTGAGTGTTGAAAGCCTCTGGCATTTGTACTTTCATTTGGCACTTGGCATACGATTATTTGGTGATTTGTAATTTTTAATGCATCTACTGTTTCTCAACAGAAAGACTAAACCCTTTGAGAGCAGAAGTCATGTTTATATCTCTTGCTATCTTATATTTAATGTAATGCCACGTACATAGTTGGAGTGCAGTGCATATTCAGTGCTGGTGATCGTGAGCTGTGTTTGAAAAGGATCTATAACCAAGTAACAGCCAATGTGTACTGAGCATATAATAATCATCAGACACAATGCTATACACTTTACATGGATTATGTCATTTGTCCTTTCTACAACCCAGTAATCTATGGACAACTATAATCCCCATTTTGCTGATGAGGAAACTGAGGCTTAGAGAGAGCTAAGTAATTTGCCCATGGTCATCCAGTGCATGAGTGGATAAACCAGAATCCAGCCAAGATGGTTTGATTCCAGAGCCACAGCTCTCAACCACTGTGCTATGACCACATTTGAAGAGAATAATCCCTCCATCCTAACACTGTAAATAATAATTAAATATAGTAATTGTGATGCTGATGATAATAAATAAAAATCTTCTGTAGAAAGTGGGGCTCTGATCTGCTCAAGCAGGTTTTGTTTTATTTTGTTTTGTTTTTGAGATGGGGTCTCACTCTGTCACCCAGGCTGGAGTGCAGTGGCACCATCTCTGCTCACTGCAATCTCTGCCTCCCAGGTTCCACTGATTCTCCTGCCTCAGCCTCCTGGGTAGCTGGGATTACAGATGCCCACCACCACACCCGGCTAATTTTTTGTATTTTTAGTAAAGACAGGGTTTCACCATGTTGGCCAGGCTGGTCTCGAACTCCTGACCTCAAGTGATCCACAAGCCTTGGCTTCCCAAAGTGCTGGGATTATAGGCGTGAGCCACAGTCCCCAGCCCATCAAGTAGGTTTTTTTGGTATCCAATAACTTCCCTCTTGCAAAAGTCTTCAGATGTATAAATGCAATTCTTTCCTGTACAAGAAGGTAAAATGAGCTGCAAAGTCATGTTAGAATTTGGTAAAGGGGTATTCCTTTCCTTTCCTTTGTTTCTTTCTTTCCTTTTTTTTTTTTTTCTTGGCATGGGATAGTAAAGAGGAGTCCTCTAACCTCAAAGCAGCCTAAGTTTTACCGACCAAGGCCTGGCCAGAAATCTGTAATTTTCAGTTTCCACTCCACATTTCTTTTTCTCTTTTTTTTTTTTTTGAGACAGA
>PVKV010026090.1:0-19582 GCA_004027835.1 Alouatta palliata | reverse complement strand
ATCACTTATTTATTTTTTGAGATAGAGTCTCGCTCTGTGACCCAGGCTGGAGTGCAGTGGTGCAATCTCAGTTCACTGCAACCTCTGCCTCCCAGGTTCAAGCAATTCTCCTGCCTCAGCCTCCCAAGTAGCTAGGATTACAGGCACGTGCCACCATGCCTGGCTAATTTTTGTATTTTTAGTTGGGGGGGGGGTTCACCATGTTGGCCACATGGGTCTCGAACTCTTGACCTCAGGTGATCGCCTGCTTTGGTCTCCCAAAGTGCTGAGATTACAAGCGTGAGCCAGTGTGCCTAGCTGGTGACTGGCTTCTTTCACTTAGCGTAATGTGTTCCAGGTTCATCTGCATTAAAGCAGATGCCACAGCTCCATTCCTGCTTAGGCGCAGCTGAATAGTATTGCATTCTGTGGCCAGACTGCATCCTGTTGACCCGTTTGCCTGCTGATGGACAGTTGAGTTGTTTTCACCTTTTGAACTACTGTGACTAGTGCTGTTGTGAACACTTCTGTACAAGTTGCTTGAACATCTATTTTCAGTTCTTTTGGACGTATGCCTAGGAATGGAATGGCTGGATCCTATGGTAATTCTTCTGTTGCCTAAAGCTGGAATGTGGTGGCATGATCACGGCTCACTGCAGTCTCAAACTTGTGGCCTTGATTGATTCTCCTGCCTTGGCTTCCCAAAGTGATGGGACTATGGGCGCATGTAACCATGTCTGCCTAATTTTCTTTTCTTTCTTTTTTGTTTTGTTTTTTTTGGAGATGGAGTCTTGTTCTGTTGCCCAGCCTGGACTGCAGTGGTGCGATCTCAGCTCACTGCAACTTCCACCTCCTGGGTTGAATCCATTCTCCTGCCTCAGCTTCCTGAGTAGCTGGGATTACAGGTGCCTGCCACCATGCCCGGCTAATTTTTGTATTCTTAGTAGAGATGAGATTTCACCATGTTGGCCAGGCTGATCTCTTAACTCCTGACCTCAGGTGATCTGCCAGCCTCGGCCTCCCAAAGTGCTGGGATTACAGGTGCATGCAACCATGCCTGGCTATTTTTCTTGATTTTTAGTAGAGACTGGGTCTCCTTATGTTGTTCAGACTGATCTCGAACTCCTGAGCTCAACTGATCCTCCTGCCTTAGCCTCCCAGAGTGCTGGGACTACAGGCCTTAGCCACCATACCCAGGCCAATTTTTGTATATTTTGTAGAGATGGTGTCTTGGTATGTTTCCCAGACTGGTCTCAAACTCCTGGGCTCAAGGCATCTTCCTGCCTTGGCCTCCCAGAGCGCTGCGATTACAGGCATGACTGCATGTGCTGTCGTGCCTATACTTCCTGGAGATACGTTGTTAGGAATTTATGTAATTGGCTGGGTGCAGTGGCTCACGCCTGTAATCCCAGAACTCTGGGACGCTGAGGCGGGCAGATCACCTGAGGTCAAGAGCTGGAGACCAGCCTGGTCAACATGGTGAAACCCCATCTACTACAATACAAAAATTAGTCAGGCATGGTGGCACATGCCTGTAGTCCCAGCTAATCAGGAGGCTGAGGCAGGAGAATGGCTTGAACCCAAGAGGTAGAGGTTGCAGTGAGCCAAGATCAAGCTACTGCACTCGAGCCTGAGTGACAGAGTGAGACTCTGTCTCAAAAAAAAAAAAAAAAAAAAAAGGAATTTATGTAGTTGAACAACTGTTCTTTGGATGCCTTTCAGTCCAGTAGACAGCATTAAACTTGAAAACAAATAACCATTTGACCTGTGATATTTTTTTCCCCCTCTTATCTTCTAAGCCCATTCATCCAGGTCATTCCTCACCTTTAAAGTCATCACCAGAGGGAGGCAGGTCTGGACATAGCTAAAGATTGCACAGGCCATTTGCAGGCTGAATTCGTTCTCTGGTGACCCACCCGTCTGACTTGAGTTATTATTTTCCCGTGTCTGGGCAAGATCGACCTCTCTGCCCAGCAACTTAGGCCTGGATTAAGTCCAGGGGCCCTCAGTGGCTTTTTTTGTTTGTTTTTTTCAGGAAGTGAAGAATTTAGAGGGATAAAAAGGGGAAATAACTTTTCAGGCTCTGACCTTTGTCGCAATCTGGTTTCCTTTTAAAAGAACATTGTTCAGGTCTGGGGTGCCTAGACCATCGATGCACTGACCCCACCCTTGGAGGAGGAGGAAGGGAGGAAAATGGGACCTGAAGGTCACCATGTACCAGGCCCCGGGGGTGTAGCGGTGAAGGAGACAGGTGCGGTCTCTGCTTTCATGGAGCTTCTAGTCAAGGGAGACGCGCTAAACAGTAAAGAGAAAAATAGGGTAATCGGAGGTAGCCTTAACTACTGGGACAGAAATGAACAGGATGATAAAATAGAGAAGGCAGAGTGCCTGATCAGGCGGGATGGTCCAGAGGTCTCTCAGGGGAGGTGACTCCTTTTTATTGTATTTTTTTGAGATGGAGTCTCTCTCTGTTGCCCAGGCTGAAGTGCGGTGGTGTGGTCTCGGCTCACTGCAACCTCTGCCTTCTGGGTTCAAGCAATTCCTGTGTCTCAGCTTCCCTGGTAGCTGGGATTACAGGTGCCCACCACCATGCCTGGCTAAGTTTTGTATTTTTAGTACAGACAGGGTTTTACCACGTTGGTCAGGCTAATCTCGAACTCCTGATCTCAGGTGATCTGACTCCCTCGGCCTCCCAAAGTGCTGGGATTACAGGCGTGAGCCACTGCTCTGGGTCCTAGAATGCTTTCTTAAAGAGGTCCTCAGCAAGGAGAAAGAGCTCATCATATAAAGCCTAGCTTGGTCCACAGCAGGAAGACCCCCTGCTGCAAATTAAAATCTTCATGCATATTTAACTTACTGATACATAAGCCTACAAGTATATAGCACAATATATCAGGCACTGTTGAGTTACCCAGGCTGGAGTGCAGTGGCATGATCTTGGCTCACTGCAACCTCCGCCTCCCCGGTTCAAGCGATTCTTCTGTCTCAGCCTCCCTAGTAGCTGGGATTACAGGTGCCCACCACCATGCCCGGCTAATTTTTGTATTTTTAGTAGAGGCGGTGTTTTGCCATTTTGGCTAGGCTGGTCTCGAACTCCTGACCTCAAGTGATCCACCCACCTTGGCCTCCAAAGTGCTGGGATTACAGGTGTGAGCCACCACACCGGGCCTCAGGCACTGTTTTGAGCCAAGGATCTGCAAATTAGAATTCTTGGGCCAAATCCAGCCTGTCATGTTTTTTTTGTAAATAAACCTTTCGTAGAACACAGCCATGCCCATTCATTTATAGATTGTCTGTGGCTGCTTTTCTGCTACAAGGACAAAGCTCAGTAATTGCAAATAGTAAATTCTTACTATCTGGTTCTTTATATAAAAGGTTTGCTGACCTCTGTTCTAAGCATGTTACATGTGATTGACACCTAATCCTCAGGACAGTTATAGGATGCAGGAACCACTGTCCCCGTTTTATAGGTGGGAAAACCAAGGCACGGAATGATCGAGAAACTTGCCAGGTTACACAGGTGACAAGTGAAGCTGGGGTCCAAATCCAGGCAGGGTGGCTTTGGAGACTGTGCTTTTTTTTTTTTTTTTTTTTTTGAGACAGAGCCTTTCTCTGTTGCCAGGCTGGAGTGCAGTGGCATGATCTTGGCCTCCAGCTCCTGGGTTCAAGCGATTCTCCTGCCTTAGCCTCCTGAGTAGCTGGAACTATAGATGTGTGCCACCACGCCCAGATAATTTTTTGTATTTTTAGTAGAGATGGGGTTTTATGATGTTGGCCAGGATGATCTCGATCTCTTGACCTCGTGATTGGCCCGCCTTGGCCTCCCAAAGTGCTGGGATTACAGGCGTGAGCCACCACACCTGGCGAGACTGTGCTCTGAACTGCCAGGCCTTGCCACTTTCTCAGACAGACAGAATCACAGTAATTGCCCCACAGATACCAGACGAGATGCTTCACGTGCATGAAAAGCAGGGACTTGAGTTCCAGGCCCAGCAGCAGCTCTGATAATGAAGTTAGTCACTGCTCCCGAAGGCTATTTGCTCATCTATTTGTAAATCCTTGGACCCAGCCAGTCACTGGCCCTACCCAGGTGCCAGTTGAGGTGACTCATGCAGTTTCTCCCAGCACTGCTGTTTTAAAGTCTAGCAAATCAGGGAAGCTCCCAGGGCCTCTGGCTCCTCCCCTCTCAGACTAAGCTCTGGGTTCCTTGAATGAGGCCCCTCTAGGCTGTATTTATTTATTTATTTAGAGACAGTGTCTCTCTCTGTCACCTAAGCTGGAGTGCACTGCTGTAATCACAGCTCACTGCAGCCTTGACCTTCCGGGCTCAAGTGATCCTCCCACCTCAGCAAAAAAAATATTTTAGTTTTTTGTAGAGACAGGGTCTCACTACGGTGCCCAGGCTGGTCTCAAACTCCTGAGTTCAAGCAATCCTCCTGCCCCATCCTCCCAAAGTGTTGGGATTACAGGTGTGAGCCACTGCACCCAGCCAGTCATATTTCAGTTGCTTAATAGTCCTATGTAAAGGCCAGGCTCGGTGGCTCATGCCTATAATCGCTTTGGGAGGCTGAGGCAGGTGGATCACCTGAGGTCAGCAGTTCGAGACCAGCCTGGCCAACCTGGTGAAACCCCGTCTCTACTAAAAATACAAGAATTAGCTGGGTGTGGTGGCAGGTGCCTGTAATCCCAGCTACTCGGGAGGCCGAGGCAAAAGAATCACTTGAACCTGGGAGGCGGAGGTTGCAGTGAGCCGAGATCGAGCCATTGTACTCCATCTCAAAAAAAAAGTCCCATGTGGCCAGCGGTTGCTGTATTGGACACTGCAGATGCAGAACATGCCATTCATTGCAGAAGCCCAACAAATGGTTCCTGGCTTGGATCATAGCCATGCTCCTCTGTGTAGCTGAGGGACAAAAATAGCCAGAGGGATCCTGTTAAACTTGAATTAGATCATCACTCCTCTGCCGTAAGACCCTGCCCTCTCACGGCTCCCACTTTATTGAGCAAAAGCCAGTGTCCTTGCCTGTGTGGCCTGGCCTCTTTCTCCCTGGACCCCTTCTCCCATAGCTGTCCTCCCTGATGACTCTTCTCCAGCCATACTTGTCTCCTTCCTGTTCTGCAAACTGTCTGAACACCATTCTGCCGCAGGGCCTTTGCACTTGCTCTTCTTACTCCCTTGGATGCTCTTCTCCCAGACAGCTACGGGGCCCTGCTCTCCCTTGCTTCAGGGCTTCGCTCAAATGTCACCTTCTTAGGAAATCATCCATGGCCACTGTTTAAAATTGCATCCCAGCCTGGCACAGTGGCTCATGTCTGTAATCCCAGCACTTTGGGAGGCTGAGGTGGAATGATCACCTGAGGTCAGGTATTTGAGACCAGCCTGGTCAACATGGTGAAATCCTGTCTCTAGTTAAAATAAATAAATAAATAAAAATCTATCTATCTATCTATCTATCTATCTGTCTATCTATCTATATATATATTTCGTGGCGTGATGGTGCATGCCTGTAATCCCAGCTACTCAGGAGGCTGAGGCAGAAGAACCACTTGAACCCAGGAGGTGGAGGTTGCAGTGAGCCAAGATCGTGCCACTGCACCACTGCACTCTAGCCTAGGCGACAGAGCAAGACTCTGTCTCAAAACAAAAACAAAAATTAAAAACAATTCAAGTGAAAAGAAGTCCATAAATTTCTGAGATTGATATCTACATCGATTTATTGGTAATATCAAATTGTGTGTGTGTGCATGACATTTTGTCATTTCATGAGGAAAAAACAGCAAAGCACATTTCTGATAGGGCTGGTTTGTGTAAAGTATCTGAAATAGGAAGAATGTAATATGTGGTCAACATCTTAGTCAATACTTTTTGCCAGCTTTTTTTACTCTTTAAATTATTTTTGACTGGGCGCGGTGGCTCATGACTGTAATCCCAGCACTTTGGGAGGCCAACGCAGGTGGATCACCTGAGGTTAGAACTTCAAGAGCAGCCTGGCCAACATGGTGAAACACCCGTCTCTTCTAAAATTACAAAAAAATTAGCTGGGCATGATGGTGGGCACCTGTAATCCCAGCTACTCGGGAGCCTGAGGCAGGAGAATCACTTGAACCTGGGAGGCGAAGGTTGCAGTGAGCAGAGATCGCACCTCTGCACTCCAGCCTCGGCAACAGAGTGAGATTCTGTCTTAAAAAAAAAAATTTGTTTTTGTTCTGGGTGAGGTGGCTCATCCCTGTAATTTCAATACGTTGGGAGGTAGAGGCGGGTGGATTGCTTGGGTCCAGGAGTTTGAGACCAGTCTAGGCAATATGGTAAACCCCATCTTTACAAAATACAAAAAATTAGGCCGGGCGTGGTGGTTCACGCCTGTAATCCAAGCACTTTGGAGGCCAAGGTGGGCGGATCACCTGAGGTCGGGATTTCAAGACCAGCCTCACCAACATGGTGAAACCCTGCCTAATAAATAAATAAATAAATAAATAACAACAACAACAACAAAAAAAAACAAAAAACTAGCCAGGTGTGGTGGCGCACACCTGTAGTCCCAGCTACTTGGGAGGCTGAGGCTGGAGGATTGCTTGAGCCTGGGAGGTAGAGTGCATGGAAATGGTACCACTGCACTCTAGCCTGGGTGACAGAGTGAAACCCTGTCTCAAAAACAAAACAGCAACAGCAAAGTGTTTCGTATTGTGAAAAAAATACATCATCCATACAGAAAAGAATAATATTCAAGGCTTAAATTCCTGAACTCTTTTTCTCATTTTTTTGACACCCTTACTTTGCTGATATACAAAGTACTTTTGTTGGCTTGGTGGGTGATCTAATATATCTTGTATCCTCAGCACTAAATTCATTCATTTGTGAATCATTCATTCATTCATTCAGGAGGTATTTATTAAGCATCTGTCCTGTACCAAGTTCTGTGCTAGACCCTGAGCATTCAGTGGTGACAGAAAGAGATAGGGTCCCTGCCCTCATGGAGATTACAGAGTCAGAGATAACACAGAAGTAAACAATTAAAAAGGGGCTGGGCACAGTGGTTCATGCCTGTAATCCCAGCACTTTGGGAGGCCGAGGCAGGCGGATCACCTGAAGTCAGGAGTTCAAGACCAGCCTGACCAACATGGTGAAACCCCGTCTCTATAAAAAACAAAACAAAACAAACAAACAAACAAAAACCAATTAAAAAGGACAGAATAAGCCAGGTGTGGTGGTTCACACCTATAATCCCAGCACTTTGGGAGTCTGAGGCGGGAGGATCACTTGAGCCCAGAAGTTTGAGACCAGCCTGGGCAACATAGCGAGACCTCATCTCTACTAAAATATATGTATATTACCCGGGCTTAGTGGTACACACGTATGATCCCAGCTACTAAGGAGGCTGAGGCAGGAGTATTGCTTGAATCTGGGAGATCAAGTCTGCGGTGAGCTATGATGGTGCCACCACGCTCCAGCCTGGACAGCAGAGTAAGTCTGTCTCAAACAAACAACAAAAAAGGACAGAGTAGTAGCAGGGGTGAGTGAGTGCGGTGGAGTGGGCATGTAGGAGTTACGTGGTGTTTGAAGGAGTAAGCAAAAGCTCATCAAGGCAGAGAGCAAGTCTTCATCTTCTCCAGAGTTCCAACCTCCAGTCTGGAATCTGGCATAGAGAGAGGCTCCATGCGAACTGTTGAACAGAACTAATTCCCATAGCAGCTGGTGAGTGGCCTTGACCCAGTGACCTACATGGTCCCTTTTTACCCAGAGTTTCCATGATACTTTGCGTGGGAAGCAAACCCCTGCCGTGAATTCAGCACCAAATACGGTTGGACAAGGTTCTTGGCTATGACATGGGGGGAAGCTGGTGGTGGTTTTAGTGCTGTTTAGATCATACTTGGCTGGTGCCCACATCCTAGGAAGGTTCATGCCTGTTAGTAGGATTTGATGTCCTGTGGAAAAAGTTGCCAAGAAAGTTAGGCCCTCAGCATGGCCTCCAGATGTGCCTTGCCTCTGCCACTGCTCTTTCATTCATTCATTCTTCAGATGGAGGGCCTTTTTTTTTTTTGAGGCAGAGTTTTACTCTTGTTGCCCAGGCTGGAGTGCAATGGCGTGATCTTGGCTCACTGCAGCCCCCAGCTCCTGGGTTCCAGTGATTCTCCTGCCTCAGCCTCCCAAAGTTTTTATATTTTTTTAGTAGAGACGGGGTTTCACCATGTTGGCCAGGCTTGTCTCGAACTCCTGACCTCAGATGATCCACCTGCCTCAGCCTCCCAAAGTTTTGGGATTATAGGCGTGAGCCACTGTGCCTGGCTTATATGGCATTTGAACATTTACAAAGTACTTTTAAATCCATGGCCCCCTGAATTTTTTCATGGTGAGGACTACAGCTTTGGGGTCTGATAAACCTGTTATGGGTTCGTAGTTCCAACACTTACTGTGTGAGCAAGCAGCACTTACTAATTGTCTGAGCCTCAGTTATTCATCTGTAACATAGAGATAATTCTTTTGCCTTTTGGGGTTTGTTTTTTTTTTTTTTGGACTCAGGATCTTGTTATGTTGCCCAGGCTGGTCTTCAACTCCTGGGCTCCAGCAATCCTCCTGCTTTAGCCTCCCACAGTAGCTGGGACTATAGAAGAGTAGTTTGCAGTTTTGGAGTTTTTTTTTTTTTTTTTTTTTTGAGACAAAGTTTTGCTCTTGGTGCTGCCCCAGGCTGGAGTGCAGTGGTGCAGTCTCGGCTCACTGTGACCCCCGCCTCCCGGTTTCAAGCCATTCTCCTGCCTCGGTCTCCGGAGTAGTTGGGACTACAGGCACGCAACACCACGCCTGACTAATTTTTGTGTTTTTAGTAGAGACGAGGTTTTACCATCTTGGTCTGGCTGGTCTCAAATTCCTGACCTCAGGTGATCCACCCACCTCAGCCTCCCAAAGTGCTGGGATTACAGGAGTGAGCCACCATGCCCGGCCAAGCGTAGTCTGGAGTATTAAACGTGACGATACATGTTAAATACTTTAAATAGCCTGGTACAAGGTAGTCAAGTACTCAGTAAATCTTAGCCAGTCTTACTTATGTTGTTTGCCACTCCTTCCTCACTGTCGTGCTGATAAGGCCCATGGTATTAGATCCTCCATTCCTGAGATGAGAAAAATGTCACTCTGAGGCAGCTGTTGTCTCTCCTGGGGTGGCTTGGCTGGTGGGTGACAGGCCAGTGTTTTAAACCAACCCAGGCTCCAGCCTGAAGGCCCTGACCCCACAGCTATTGCATATTCAGTAGGCCCCTGCTGTTCTATATTCAAAGACCTTTGTTCTTGGTTAATAATAGCTCTTTGTTGCTGCCAGCGGGAGGGTGGCCTCCATGCCAGGCTTAGACCTTTTTCCTTTTCAGTGGCCACACCCACCCCACCCTCATATTAGCTTTAGTCATATCCTCAGGGTGTGCTGGGCAGGGAGGTGGAAGGGTGGGTGAGGCTCATAGACTGGTACATGGCGATTGGCAGAGCCCCAGGCGCGTGTCCATGTGTCATCTGCAGTGGGACAGCTGCTCCGTTGTGTCTGAACTTGTCCATCTGAGACAGGCAGAGATTACAGTGTCAGAGCCAGACCTTGACTGGTCCCCTCCTGGTCCTGCCCCTGCCCATCCTCATCCGGTTGGTGCCTTCATGGAGCTCTGTGTGTGCCAGGCACTGCCCTGGGAGCTTCTACCCATGTGATTGCTTTAATGTTCATAAACAGGCTGTGTAGCAAGTCTTGACCTTAGCCTTGCAGCCTCCAGGGTGACCCTTTTTTTTTTTTTTTGAGATGGAGTTTTACTCATGTTGCCCAGGCTGGAGTGCAATGGTGCTATCTCAGCTCACTGCAGCCTCCCAGGTTCAAGTGATTCTCCTGTCTCAGCCTCCCCAGTAGCTGGGACTACAGGCATGTGCCACCACACCCGGCTAATTTTGTATTTTTAGTAGAGATGGGATTTCTCCATGTTGGACAGGCTGGTCTCGAACTCCCGACCTCAGGTAATCACCCCCTCCTGGGCCTCCCAAAGTGTTGGGATTACAGGCGTGAGCCACCGCACCTAGCCCAGGGTGACCTTTTCAAACTCGGTCAGAGCACAGCATCCCAAGGTCCTGCCACAGCCTACAAAGCCTGACTTGGTCCATCCCCAGCCACCTCTCTGATTTCAGCGTTTCCATTCTCCCTGTCCTAAGTGCCTATTGTTGCTCAACAAACTGCTCCAGACTTGCTGGCTTAAGCCATGTTATTATTTCTGCTGATTCCGTGCATCAGGGATGACATAGGGCACCGGGGAGCCGGCTTGTGCCACTGCTGCCTGCGATGTCTGCTGGGGCTGGAGCGCCCAAGATGGTCTCATCATGACAATGCCTGCTGAGGTTGTCCCAGGGTTTTTGTTTTTTTTTTTTGAGATGAAGTATTGCTCTGTTGCTCAGGCTGGAGTGCAGTGATGCAATCTCGGCTCACTGCAACCTCTGCCTCCCAGGTTCAAGCTATTCTCCTGCTTCAGCCTCCCCAGTAGCTGGGATTACAGGCCTGTGCCTCCATGCCCAGCTATTTTTTTTTCCACTATTTTTAGTAGAGCCGGGGTTTCATCATGTTGGCCAGGCTGGTCTTGAACCCCTGACCTCAGATGATCCGCCTGTCTTGGCCTCCCAAAATGCTGGGATTACAGGCGTGAGCCACCGTGCCTGGCTGTTCCAGGGGGTTGAAGACACGAGCCCGGGACCTTGGTTCTTGCAGTCACCTGGGTTGTTGGTTCTTTTTATAGGCTTAGGGGCTCTTCCTCTCCACCTGGTTGTCCCCGGTAGTTGGATTTCTTACCAGGCAGCCCTGGTCAAGAGCACAGAAGTGGCTACTGCAAGGCCCTCTTGTGACTTGGGGCTGGAAATGGCAGAACATTGCTTCCACTGAGTCATTTGGCTAAAGTAAGCACAGGTCCAGTGTAGATTCAAGGAGGGGACCATGCAGAGGGCCAGTATGGCTCACTGGAGGCCACCAACGAAAGGGCCTACCAGGTTCCTGCTCATTCACTCTTCCTCCAGCCTGTCACAGACACTCCTGCCTCTGGGCCTTACCACTTACTGGTTCCCTCTGCCCAGGATGCTTTTCCCCAAATATCCAGGGGTCTCACCCCTTCCTTTCATTCAGCCTTAGCTAAATGTCACCTTTAAAGATTGATCAGGGCCGGGTGTAATAGCTTGCACCTGTAATCCGAGCACTTTGGGAGGGGGTGGGTGGATCACAAGGTCAGGAGTTTGAGACCAGCCTGGCCAACATGATGAAACATTGTCTCTACTAAAGATACAAGAAATTAGCCGGGTGTGGTGGCGCATGCCTGTAATCCCGGCTACTCAGGAGGCTGAGGCAGGAGAATCCCTTGGACCCGGGAGGCAGAGGTTGCAGTGAGCCGAGATCGCACCACTGCACTCCAGCCTGGGTGACAGGGTGAGACTCTATCTCAAAAAAAAAAAAGAGAGACCATACCTGACCCTACCTTATCAAAAACAGTACACATCTCATATCACCTCTGACCCGACACCATTCTGTTCTTTTTTTTTTCATTGCACTTGTCGCCTCCTGGCATAATATTTACTGCCTGTTTATTATTCGATCTCCCTCTCTCCCATCTCAGAATGTAACTGTCATGTGAGCCGGCCACTTGCCTTGTTCATTGCAGTTCCCTTAACTCCAGATATGAAACATGGTAGATAGGGTTGTTGAATGAATATTTGAGATGAGGAAACTGAGGCTCAGAAAGGTTAAGTAACTTTCCCAAAGACACACAGCTAATAAGCGACAGAGTGGGGATTCAAACTGAAGCATTTAGCATTGATCATGAAGTCATAGACGCTTTGCTGCATAGGGGTAATTGCTTAGGTAATTATGGCTGCCTGCCCCCTCTTCTCCCTGAGTCCTGTCTGTCTCCACTCAGAGTGATCTTCCTGCAAGTAAAATCTGATCAAGCATAAAACCCATCTTGAAGGTAGCTCCCTCCCCTTCAGTAGAAAGCCCACCTGCCTTAGCCTGCTGCCAAGACACAGCAAAGCTTAGCTTCTAGCGCTGGCCTGATACAGAAAGGAGGAGGGTTTTGGAGTCAACCCCGACTTTGACTGCAGTGCGCCTAATCACCAGCTCTCTAAACACAAGCAAATTAGGAATGTCTTTCATTCTGAGTGTCTGTGGTTAGCAGGGGGTCAAGCTGGCTGAAGGCAGATCTGGAGTGGCCTCGGCTGGGGCGGTCATCCCACGTAGTCTCATCTTCCCAGCAGGCTAGCGCAGCCTTGTTCTGGCTGGGCTTGGAGAGGAGCAGAAAGAAGTCTCCAAGACCTCCTAAGGCTGGGCTTAAAACTGGCCCAGCATCACTTCTGTTGTGTTCTATTGGTCCAAGCAGATCAGGAGCCCAGCCCAGATCCCATGAGTATGTGTGAAGCTCTTTACACCATGCCTGACACACAGGAAATGTTGTTATTATTGTTGTTGATGTTGTTGCCATGAATTTGCATAGTACTTTATGCTTTTTTTTTTTTTTTTGAGACGGAGTCTTGCTCTGTCACTAGGCTGGAGTGCAGTGGCACAATCTCTGCTCACTGCAACCTCCGCCTCCCAGGTTCAAGTGATTCTCCTGCCTCAGCCTCCCGAGTAGCTGGGACCACAGGCGTGCACTAGCATGCCCAGCTAATTTTTTGTATTTTAGCAGAGACGGGTTTCACCATGTTGGTCAGGATGGTCTCAATCTCCTGACCTTGTGATCCACCTGCGTTGGCCTCCCAAAGTGCTGGGATTACAGGCGTGAGCCAGCGCACCTGGCCCTTTATGCTTTTTAGAGTTTTATTGAATACATCACTATACCCTACACCGCGGGAGGAAGTTGCAGCAAATATTACTAGTTTGACAAATATTTGACAAATATTTCAAATATCTAAAACTTTGGGCAAGTTTAGATAACTTGCCCAAGACTGCGCTTTTAGCTAGTGGTTGCAGCCAAACACTAGAAATCAGATATTGTGCAATTTAACGCATGTCTGCAAACACATCTGCAGAAAGTGAGCCCATCTGCAGATGATTTCATTGTCCCGAGCACCACTGTGGTAAATGAAATAAGATCTAAATGCTGTCATCACTGACCCAGGCTAGTAACTATCTGCAAGGCTTAGTGATGATGTCCAAGATCCAGGTTTCCTGCTTGGCTTCTGAGCTCACTGGAGTGAATGATGGCTTTCTTTTCTTTGACCTAGAGAATCTGTCTCTAGATTCCAGTTGCTTCTCCTCTCCACCTGTGAACTTTCTCCAAGAATTGCCAAGCTACCAGTCCATTGCACGCAGGAGAACGACCGTCCTTTCCCGGGACAGGCAAAGTGGCACTTTGCTAAAGCCAACCAACTCTTACAGCTCCCAGCTGAAGGATGGAATTGCTGCAAACCTCAGCAGCCAATCCATTCGAGAATATGCACTGAACATCTCTGAGAAGCGGAGACTAAGGTTTGTTCATTGGCCACCTGGAACCTGTATAGTGTATATTATGGGCCAGAGGTATGTTTGGTGCATGAAATGCATTTCTTGAAGAGCTCACATAATTCAAATTTTCTTCCTTAGGGTAAGCTAAACCTCTTTAACAACGATTCCCAAACTCCTACTGCTTCACTTGACTAGCCTTAAAAAAAAAGATATCCGCCGGGCATGGTGGCTCATGCCTGTAATCCCAGCACTTTGGTAGGCTGAGGCGGGCGGATCACCTGAGGTCAGGAGTTCATAGACCAGCCTGACCAATATGGTGAAATCCTGTCTTAAAAAAAAAAAAAAAAAAAAAGATATCCAAACATACTCAACGTATTAGAAGTTTGTTTTCTTTTTTCTTTCTTTCTTTTTTTTTTGAGATGGAGTCTTGCTTTGTCACCAGGCTGGAGTGCAGTGGAATGATCTTTGCTCGCTGCAACCTCCGCCTCCCAGGTTCAGGCAATTCTCCTGCCTCAGCCTCCTGAGTAGCTGGGACTACAGGCGTGCACCACCATGCCCAGCTAATTTTTGTATTTTTAGTAGAGATGGGGTTTTACCATGTTGGCCAGGATGGTCTCGATTTCTTGACCTTGTGATCCACCCGCCTCGGCCTCCCAAAGTGCTGGGATTACAGGCTTGAGCCACCACGCCTGGCCTAGAAGTTTATTTCTTGCTAGCATAAAGTACTAGGTTCAGGTCAGTGGGAAACTTTGCAGTCAGTCATTCAGGGACACAGGCTCTTTCCATCTTGTGGCTCTGCATACCCTTAAAACCTCATTTTTGTCTGCAACAAAGTCATGCAAAAAGAAAGAGTATGGAGTATGAGTATACCAGTTAGCTGTACCCCACAACTGAGTAGCCTAATACACAACTGAGTAGCTAGACAATCCTTCTAGTTTCAGTTGGGCTGAATCTTTATTGATAGTCGGCTGTGGTCGGGGAGACGGCTCTGCCGATCTAAGCTGGGGGATCAGCTTGCCGGTAAGCTGGTCGGGGGTGGCTTCAGTTGGGATGATCACATGGTATCATTAGGATAGCTCCAGTTTGTTTGCATGGCAACAGCTGGAGCCCAAGAGAGGATCCAGGCTATGGTCTAACCAGATCACAGTCCAGATTCAATGGGTGGGAAAAAATTCCTCCTGCTAATGGGAAGAGCTTTAAAGTCACATGGGTGTGGGACATTTCCATATTCATTGAGTAATTGGGAGTTTTGAGAGTGGGTTAAGAGCCAAGTCTGAAAGGTGCACATATCACTTTTATTTACATGTCTACCAGAGAGAATTTAGTCACATGGTCATACCTAACTGCCAGGAAGGCTGGGAAGTGTGAATGGATTTGGGTGACAACTTGCCATCTCCCCCATTCTTGAAGAATTTAACCTTAGCACTCTTGCTTATTGACGTTTGGTGCCAGATAGTCTTCTGTTGTGGAGGGCTGCCTGTGGATTGGGGGACGTTTAGCAGCACCCCTGGCCTCTATCCACCAGATGCCAGAAGCGTGTCCCCCTCCCCCAGCAGTGACAATCAAAGATGTCCCCAGACATTGCCTGATGTTCCTTGGGGATGTGCAAAATCGCCCCCACTTGAGAACCGCTGATTTAAGGTAGGTATTTTACTAACTCCAACTTACTGAGAAGGAAACAGACACAGCACAGGAGGCTTGTTTGGATGGAAGGTTCAGGTCCTTTTTTTTTTTTTTTTTAATTTTTTGAGGCAGAGTGTTGTTCCTGTTGCCCAGGCTGGAGTGCAATGGCACAATCTCGGCACATCGCAATCTCTGCCTCTTGCATTCAAGTGATTCTCCTGCCTCAGCCTCCTGAGTAGCTGGGATCACAGGTGTGCGCCACCACACCCGGCTAATTTTTGTATTTTTAGGAGAGATGGGGTTTCACCATGTTGGTCAGGCTGATCTCAAACTCCAGACTTTGTGATCCGCCTGCCTCGGCCTCCCAAAGTGGTGGGATTACAGGCATGAGCCACCACACCTGGCCTTTCAAGTCCTTTTCTTTAATGGGAGCTCCCTGTCTGATGGAGGAAGGCAGACTGGTGGGAGGGTGACGGTGTGTGCCATGTGCCATGAATGGCTGGCAAATTCTTTGAGTTTCCTCTCTCACCTTCAGGGCCCAGCAGCTTCTTTTTCCTCTGCTCTCCTTACTCCCTTACACCAACTTGGACTTGGGGTGCCTCCCCCAGGTTTCCAGAGCCCCGACCATATCCCCTTTTGTAGCACTTCTCCCAGAGAGCTGTCGTTGTTGGATTTCAGCATGTTTGCCTTCCCTCTAGACTCAGGATCAGCTTTGTGGGCCATGCAGTCTCTTGCAACTACTCAGCTCTGCTGTTGCAGATGATTCATGAATGAATGGGCATGGCTGTGTTCCAGGAATATTTATGGACACTGAAATTTGAATTTCATGTGATTTCCATGTGTCATAAAACATTATTTTTCTTTTGGCTTTTATTTTTATTATTAAAAAAATTTTTTTTGATACAAAGTCTCACTCTATCGCCCAGGTTGGAGTGCAGTGGCACCATCTTGGCTCACTGCAACCTCCGTCTCCTAGGTTCAAGTAATTCTCCTGCTTCAGCCTTTCTAGTAGCTGGGATTACAGGTGTCTGCCACCATGCCCAGTTAATTTTTGTGTTTTCAATAAAGACGGGGCTTTACCACATTGGTCAGGCTGGTCTTGAACTCCTGGCATCATGCTCGGCCTCCCGAAGTGCTGGGATTATGGGTGTGAGCCACCACGCCTGGCCTCCTCTTTTTTTTTTTTTTTTTTTGAGACAAGGTCTTAGTCTGTCACCCAGGCTGGAGTGCAGTGGTGCCATCTCAGCTCACTGCAGCCTGATCCCCCAGGCTCAAGCAATCCTCCTGCCTCAGCCTCCCAATTTGCTGAGATTATAGGCCTGTGCCACCATACCTGGCTAATTTTTTTTGGTAGAAATGCAATTTTGCCAGCTGGGTGTGGTGGCTCATGCCTGTAATCCAAGCACTTTGGAGGCCAAGGCAGGCGGATCACCTGAGGTTGCGAGTTCAAGACCAGCCTGACAAAGATGGTGAAACCTTGTCTTTAAAAAAAAAAAAAAAAATGCAATTTTGCCATATTGCCCAGGCTCTTCTTGAACTCCAGGGCTCAAGCAATCTTCCTGCTTCAGTCTCCCAAAGTGCTGATATTAGAGGCATGAGCCACTGTGCCTGGCCCGTCATTTCTTTTTAAGTAATATTCTATTGTGTGGATAGACCACACTTAAAAAAAATCCACTTATCCATCAGTGGACATTTGGATTGTTTCTACCTTGTGACTATTGTCAGTAATGCTGCTATGAACACTCCAGACAAGCTGATTTTTTTTTTTTTGAGACCAAGTTTTGCTCTTGTTGCCCAGACTGGAGTGCAGTGTTGCAAACTCAGCCCACTGCAACCTCTGCCTCCCAGGTTCAAGCAATTCTCCTGCCTCAGCCTCCCAAGTAGCTGGGATTACAGGTGTCCACCACCATGCCTGGCTGATTTGTATTTTTTTTTTTTTTTTATTAAGACAGGGTTTCACCAGGTTGGTCAGGCTAGTCTTGAACTCCCGACCTCAGGTGATCCACTTGCCTTGGCCTCCAAAGTGCTTGGATTACAGGCGTGAGCCACCGCGCCCGGCCTGATTTGTATTTTTAATAGACATAGAGTTTCAACATGTTGGCTAGGCTGGTCTCGAACTCCTGACCTCAGCCTCCCAAAGTGCTTGTACTACAGGCCTGAGCCACCGCGCCCAGCCTCGTGATGAGTTTTTGTTTGAGAGCCCGTTTTTAATTCTTTGTATGTACCTAGGAGTGGAACCACAGGGGCACATGGGTATTCTGTTTGACATCTTGATGGATGGCCAAACGAGTTTCCATAGCGGCTGCACCATTTTATATTCCCTGCAGCAATGTACGAGCACTCACATATTTTTCTGTCCTCTCAGCTGGGGTTTTATGGGATGCAAATTCTTTTCTATTCTTTCTTTTTTCTTTTTTGAGATGGAGTTTTGCTCTCATTGCCCAGGCTGGAGTGCCATGGCGCGATCTCAGCTCACTGCAACCTCTCCCTCCCAGGTTCAAGTGATTCTCCTGCCTCAGCCTCCCGAGTAGCTGGGATTACAGACGCCCGACACCACACCTGGCTAATTTTGTGTTTTTAGTAGAGATGGCATTTCACCATATTGGCCAGGCTGGTGTTGAACTCCTGACTTCAGGTGATCTACCTGCCTCGGTCTCCCCAAGTGCTGGGATTGCAGGCATGAGCCACCGCATCGGGCCAAGATGTTAAGTCTTGATGCTGCTGCCATTGTCATCGTCATGGTCATGTTTTCCATGCAGGGACATTCAGGAGACCCAAATGAAATATCTCTCCGAGTGGGACCAGTGGAAGCGGTATAGCAGCAAGTCTTGGAAGAGGTTCCTAGAGAAGGCTCGAGAGATGACCACCCACCTAGAGCTGTGGCGGGAGGACATTCGCAGCATTGAAGGTACTGCACCCCGGCCTCTGTGCCCAGTCTCCTCTGCGGAAGTCTCTGTGTCTGGGGGGCAAGTACAGCTTTGTTTCCACTAGGGTCTAACTGAATTGAGCATTCTCCTCCATGATGAATGTGAGCAACAAACCACAGCCAGGTTTAGTAGAACCTGTGTCTTTGTCCCCAGGAAAAAATTGTGGTATTTTCCTGCCCCTTCCAGTTGTTGTATTTATTAATGCCCATGACTGCTTGGAAATTTCGGTCGTTATTAGACCTGCTACTAGATCTTGTTATTTTATTTTATTTTTTTTTGAGACAGAGTCTCACTCTTCCGCCAGGTGCCAGGCTGGAGTGCAGTGGCGCAATCTTGGCTCACTGCAAACTCCATATCCCTGCTTCAAGCAATTCTCCTGCCTCAGCCACCTGAGTCGCTGGGACTACAGGCATGCGCTATGATGCCCAGTTAATTTTTGTATTTTAGTAGAGATGGGGTTTCAGTATGTTGGCCAGGACGATCTTGATCTCTTGACCTTGTGATCTGCCTGCCTTGGCCTTCCAAAGTGCTGGGATTACAGGCGTGAGCCACCGCGCCCGGCCAGATCTTGTTATTTATTGTGCTAGTGAAGACCAGGCACAGTGGCTTACTCCTGTAATCCCAGCACTTTGGGAGGCTGAGTTGGGTGGATCACAAAGTCAGGAGTTTGAGACCAGCCTGGCCAACATGGTGAAATCCCAGCTCTACTAAAAATACAAAAATTAGCTAGGCATGGTAGTGCACGCCTGTAATCCCGGCTGTTTGTGAGACTGAGGCATGAGAATCACTTGAACCTGGGAGGAGGACATTGCAGTGAGCTGAGGAGCCAAGACTGCACTACTGCACTCCAGCCTGGGTGACAGAGTGAGCTTCTATCTCAAAAGAAAGTGCCAATAAAGATGTTGGCATATGTCTTTCTATCACACATATGTTTTTTAATAATACGATGACTGGACCGGGTGCTGTGGCTGCTGCCTGTAATCCCAGCACTTTGGGAGGCCGAGGCGGGCGGATCACCCGAAGTCGAGAGTTCAAGAGCAGCCTGACCAACATGGAGAAACCCTGTCTCTACTAAAAAAACAAAATTAGCTGGACGTAGTGGTGCATGCCTCTAATCCCAGCTACTCAGGAGGCTGAGGCAAGAAAATTGCTTGAACCTGGGAGGCGGAGGTTGCAGTGAGCAGAGATCACGCTATTGCAGTCCAAAAAAAAAAAGAAAAGATAACTGTATATCTGTTTTTATTTCATGCATTTAAATTAAATGTATAAAATGGTATTATTTTAAAATATTATTACATTGTAATATTTAAATATTAAAATACGATTTTATGTGTTTGAAATATTATGCATAAGTATATTATTTTTAAAATGTCATGCTTTTAATTTCAATGCATAAAATAAAAACAGACATTGGCCGGGCACGGTGGCTCACGCCTGTAATCCCAGCACTTTGGGAGGCCGAGGCGGGTGGATCACGAGGTCAAGAGATCGAGACCATCCTGGTCAACATGGTGAAACCCCGTCTCTACTAAAATTACAAAAATTAGCTGGGCGTGGTGGCACGTGCCTGTAGTCCCAGCTACTCGGGAGGCTGAGGCAGGAGAATTGCTTGAACCCAGG
>PVKV010026089.1:0-28609 GCA_004027835.1 Alouatta palliata | reverse complement strand
AACACCCGCCTATGAGTGAGAATATGTGGTGTTTGATTTTCTGTTCTTGTGTCAGTTTGCTGAGAATGATGGTTTCCAGGTTCATCCATGTCCCTACAAAGGATGCAAACTCATCGTTTTTGATGGCTGCATAATATTCCATGGTGTATATGTGCCACATTTTCCCTGTCCAGTCTAGCATTGATGGGCATTTGGGTTGGTTCCTTAAAATTTTTTTAAAACAAGTATACTTTAAGTTCTGGAATACATGTACAGAACATGCAGGTTTGTTACATAGGTATACATGTACTGTGGTGGTTTGCTTCACCCATCAACCTGTCATCTACATTAGGGTCTCCTAATGCTATCCCTCTCCTTGCCCCCACCCCCCAACAGGCCCTGATGTGTGATGTTTCCCTCCCTGTGCCCATATGTTCTCACTGCTCAACTCCACTTATGAGTGAGAACATGTAGTGTTTGGTTTTTTGTTCCTGTGTTAGTTTGCTGAGAATGATGGTTTCCAGCTTCATTCAAGTCCCTGCAAAGGACATGAACTCATTCTTTTTTTATTGTGCATAGTATTCTTTGATGTATATGTGCCACATTTTCCTTATCCAGACTATCATTGATGGGCATTTGGGTTGGTTCCAAGTCTTTGCTATTATGAATAGTTCTGCAGTAAACATATGTGTGCATGTGTCTTTATAGTAGAATGATTTATAATCCCTTAGGTATATACCCAGTAATGGGATTGCTGGGTCAAATTGTATTTCTGGTTTTAGATCCTTGAGGAATCACCACACTGTCTTCCACAATAGTTGAAATAATTTCACTTCCACCAACAGTGTAAAAGTGTTCCTATTTCTCTACATTCTCTTCAGCATCTGTTGTTTCCTGACTTTTTAATGATCACCATTCTAACTAGCATGAGATGGTACCTCATTGTGGTTTTGATTGGCATTTGTCTAATGACCAGTGATGATGAGCCTTTTTTCATATGTTTGTTGGTCACATAAATGTCTTCTTTTGAAAAGTGTCCATTCCATTTGATCCAGCAATCCCATTACTGGGTATATACCTAAAGAATTATAAATTGTTCTATTAGAAAGATAAATGCACACATATGTTCATTGTGGCACTGTTTACAATAGCAAAGAACCGGAACCAACCCAAATGTCCATCAACAATAGATTGAATAAAGAAAATGTGGCACATATACACCATGGAATACTACGCAGCCATAAAAAAACGATGAGTTTGGGTCCTTCATAGGGACATGGATGAATCTGGAAACCATCATTCTCAGCAAACTGACACAAGAACAGAAAACCAAACACTGCATGTTCTCACTCATAGGCAGGTGTTGAACAATTAGAACAGATGGACACAGGGAGGGGAACATCACACACTGTGGACAGTTGCGGGGGCTAGTGCAGGGACAGCGGGGGGTGGGGAGGGTGGGGAGGGATAATAATGAGGGGAGAAATGCCGGATGTGGATGATGGGGGGATGAAGGCAGCAAACTACCTTGCCATATGTATACCTATGCAACAATCCTGCATGATCTGCACATGTACCACAGAACCTAAAGTACAATAAAAATAAGAATGAGGAAGAGATTTAAAAAGAAAGAAAAAAAAGAGAAGTGTCTGTTCATATCCTTCACCCAATTTTTGATGGGGTTGTTTGTTTTTTTCTTGTAAATTTGTTTAACTTACTTGTAGATTCTGGATATTAGCCCTTTGTCAGATGGATAGATTACAAAACTTTTCTCCCATTCTGTAAGTAGCCTGTTCTTTCTGATGATTTTTTGTTTTTATTTTTTGTTTTTTGCTGTGCATATGTTGCTCTTTAGTTTAATTAGATCCTATTTGTCAAGTTTGGCTTTTGTTGCCATTGGTTTTGGTGTTTTAGCCGTGAGGTCTTTGCCCATGCCTATGTCCTGAATGGTATTGCCTAGGTTTTCTTCTAGGGTTTTTATGGTTTTAAGTCTTATGGTTAAATCTTTAACCCATCTCAAGTTAATTTTTGTGTAAGGTGTAAGGAAGAGGTCCAATTTCAGTTTTCTTCATATGGCTACCCAGTTTTCCCAACACCATTTATTAAACAGGGAATCCTTTCCCCATTGCTTGTGTTTGTCAGGTTTGTCAAAGATCAGACGATTGTAGATGTGTGGCATTGCCTTGAGGCTTCCGTTCTGTTCCACTGGTCTATATCTCTGTTCTGCTGCCAGTACCATGCTGTTTTGGTTGCTATGGCCTTGTAGTATTGTTTGAAGTCAGGTAGCATGACGTCTCCAGCTTTGTTCCTTTTGCTTAGGATTATCTTGGCTATACAGGCTCTTTTTTGGTCCCATATGAAATTTAAAGTAGTTTGTTCTAATTCTGTGAAGAAAGTCAATGGTAGCTTGATGGGAATAGCATTAAATCTATAAATTACTTTGGGCAGTATGGCCATTTTCACAATATTGATTCTTCCTATCCATGAGCATGGAATGTTTTTCCATTTGTTTGTGTCCTCTCTTATTTCCTTGAGCAGTGGTTTTTAGCTCTTCCTGAAGAGGTCCTTCACATCCTTTGTAAGTTATATTCCTAGGTATTTTATTCTCTTTGTAGCAATTGTGAATGGGAGTTCACTCATAATTTGGCTCTCTGTCTATTATTGGTGCACAGGAATGCTTGTGATTTTTGCACATTGATTTTATATCCTGAGACTTTGCTGAAGTTGCTTATCAGCTTAAGGAGTGTTGGGGCTGAAAAAATGGGGTTTTTGACACCATGAAGAAACTGTGTCATCTAATGGGCAAAATAACCAGCTAGCATCAATTTTAAATTTCCTATCTTCCTCTCCCATCCTCCATCATTACTCTGCTAGTCCCATTTCAAAAAGGGGCATACACAGAAGCCAGAGGATTTAGCCACATTTCAAATACCAGAACCCTGGTACACTCTTGAATTATCATCTCGGGCTGTTTGCAACTGCAGCCAGCTGGGCCAGGCTTGCTTCAGTGCTGCAGTTTTGTTTTGTTTTGTTTTGTTTTGTTTTTTTTAAGCATTTGAGAGACTTAATTTGTCTCCCACAATTCTAAGGGAGAGGTATTGAGTTTGCAGGAGTACCCAGGGACCTGCCAAGATTTGTGTATTTCAAACATGCCTTAGGCAAAGCTCATCCATTCTATGTGTGTGCTTTCTCAAACCAGAGATGACTGATACCTCGCTGATGCCCAGTCCTGCTGGCATCCACTCACTGACTCACAGCCTTCATGATCCTGCTCAGGCATTCAGGAACACACGAACTCTGCCATTTGACCTCATTCTGTGACCTAAGCAGGTCAAGCTCCTCACTGAGCTTCTGCATTTGCATCTGTAAAATGGGCAACTTCCAGGCTCATTTAGAATCCTCCTAGCTCTAATAGCCTAAAATTATTCAAAGGAATGGTGGGCAGCATCTTGGCTGGCTTGATCAAAGAGCTTATTGAGCAATCTGCCCTGCTCCTTCTTCCTGCTCCCTGATCCCCTCTGTACACCTCTCCCACCACCCCACCACCACCACCACCCATCCCCATCAACTCAGGCCACACCATATGTTGCTTTGTTTTTTCTGAGAATCAATCCTAAGGTGGCAGCTCTAACACTCTCCACTCCTGCAGGCTATTTTTACTCGCCAGGCAGCTTGCCACCTGGGTGGCAGGCGCCAGCAGCCCCAGCTGTGAGGAGCACAGCTCAGCCTCTGCTTTTCTTCCTTCAGGGATCCAAAACACCTCTCTTGCAACTCAGGTCAGCTTGAATGTGTTATCTGGGGTCTTTAGCCAGAGGACCTATCCCCTCAGGATCTCCTGCAGGTGGTAGGAAGAGCTTCACACAAACTAAAAAGGGAGGGAAAGAGCAAAGAGGAATGAATGAGGAAGGGAGAGATAGAAAAAGAAAGAAAACAGGAATGAAGGGGGAAAGAAGACCTCAAAGACCATCTACCATGCCCAAGCTCTCTGCTACGTATTTTAAATTCATCATTCTTTCTTTCATTTATTCAGAAACTATTTATGAGAATGTATTATGCACCAGGGACTATAATAGGCACTAGGAATACAGTGGTGGACAAAAATAAACACATCCCTGACCTCATAGTGAGGGAGATCAAATGCGTGACTTAATCCTCAACAAATTTACCAAGTTTTAAAATTCCCATTTTTCAGATAGTAAAATTGAGCCTTAGAGAGGTAAAAGTACTTGCCTAAGACACGGCAAGAAAATTGGCAGAGCTGAGATTTAAATTCATTCCTGCCTGACTCCTAAGCCCTCATTCTGTTGCACCATCCTGGCTTCCATCTTTATTGCAGGGTTCTGCTGAACCTGGGAAAAACTAAGAGTCATCTGACCTGTTATAGTGTGAAAGAACTTTCCAGATAATCTCACCTGTTGCATGTGGTGACTCAGTGGGGCTGGTGGCATGGGCCATAAAGAAACTTACTAAGACAGTTGTAGGTAAAGAAAGGCAGATTTATTAGGGAGATTATGAAAATATGTTGCAAGGGTGCAACAGGCAGGTCAGCAAGAGAACTGACTGCAAGGATACAAAGGTGTGCTGGGGATATTATAACATGGTGCTTATGCTGGAGAAGGCTACATGTAGTGCTGATAAAGCCAAGGTTGCTGTGAGCTAACTTGCATTTTTCTATTAGTCGAGGGTCTGGTGATAAATCAGATGTAGGAAGATTGTAAGTTATTTGAGCAGGAGGGGTCAGTGTTCTGGACCATGAAGCAATGCAAACTTATAGCTTATCTGCTTTTTCTTTTGCTTTCCCCTGCTTCTGCCAGCCTGAATCCTTTTCCCTTATTAAGACTTCACCTCACCCAATGGTTTCATTGAGCCAGAGAGAAAATTGAGGACCAGAAAGATTGTATGACTTGCTGAAAGCTACAAAGCTCAGTAGGATCAGGGTTCAGGACTGGAACTGGGGTATCCTGAGTCCCAGACATCTGCTCTTTATACCACTCTGTACCTGTACCATATTTCTCTTCTTTTCCTTTATTCTCCATATAAAATATATAGTATTTTTGACAATGCAAAGCAATGTATTTTCCATTCCTCTCAATTCATAACACATTGTAAATTCCCTAGCTATTGAATCCATGTGTTGCAGGCAGTGCTTCACAGAGAGGACATTACTAGCTAAAATAATAAAGTTACAACTCAACTTAGATGATCAAGTTAGACTTTTTTTTTTTTTAAAGTAAAACAATAGTCTTCAGACTTTGTTTAGAGAGAAAAGGGATTTCTAAATTCTAAAAGCTCCCATTAGACATCAAGAGTCCAGCCACCACAATTTAGCATTAAATTTTATTCCATGTCATAGGTAAACAAACAAATTCTCAGGATAGGACATAACTCAAGCTTCCATCAGATGGGAAGAGGAAGAGGTACATATTTTGCTACAGATGAAGATTTGGAAGGGATAAGACACAGTGGATATGAGGCTTGGGTCCTTGGAAAGAGACTCAGAACCCTACCAATCCCAAGTGACTCAACCCAAAGAAGGATCAGGGAGAGGGCATAACAATAAAATCTCCATTACAACCCCTAGACAGGGAAACAAAATAAGAAGGCACCCAGTTGCTGTTTGACTTCTCCACTGAATGCACTAAGACACAAGAAGGCAGGGACCCAGCACAGGTAAAGTGAGTTCAGCTGACCCGCATAGCCTATGTGTGCTCTGAGGGGAGCTGGAATGTCCTCCCTTTGTACTCCAGGAGAAGGACCAGTGGGTCAACAAAGACCTGAGTTCACAAGAGACCTCCCAGGTGAATATTTTTGACAGATACTCCAAGGTCAGTGGTCGATGCCAGCCCAGGACCCAAGGCCCTGCAGGACTGAGCAAAGACAGAAGCCAAGTATCAGAAACAAGTGGGGCAGACTCCCGACCCAGCAAAACCAGAGTCTGTTTGGTGGTTCCAAGACCTCCTCCCTCTACTGGCACAAAGATAATCCTGCTTTTCCTTTCACCCTGCCACTTTCATTTTGCTAAATTTCAATGTCTTCTTTTCGCCCAGTTAGAAGCTGGAGACTAGTGTGATATGAGAGTTAAAGAGTAATTAAGGAAACACTTTTTGGATTATTTTTAAAACATTGTGCCTTGGTTTATAAATTATTCAACCCGGGATGTTTGTTTTGAAAACATCTGATGTGAGAGAGTGATGTCAAAGATTAAAATCCAGATTTCTGGGCTCCCTGCCTTTTAGAGTCCAAATTCTCTCAGCCTCTCCTTGTCTTGGTTTGTGCTGCCTTTACTTACTCCAAGAAAGCCAAGAGTTAGAAGAGACCTGAGAGCCTTAATCAACATCCCCACCATGTCCCCAACACATATGCCTCACTTAGAAATCCAAACCCTGAGGTGCATACCTGGGAGTGTCCTTCCCAGGACAACAAGGCTCAGAAGTGACTGTTCTCTGACATCTCATGGTTTCCTGCTTCAAGCCCAGCACCCCACCTGCCAGAGCACAGAGCACTGACTATACACATCTCTGGCTTTCTCACATTAGCAATGCTTCATTTTTATTTATCTCCTTTATTTGGGGCAGGATTTGTTTTTCTAACTAGGCGATTGCTAAGAACCCCTCCAACGGGAACATTCTATGACTCATTCTTTGTCTTCTTGCATGTCCTTGATTCACTCCATTTAAAGTGAGCAAACACTTTGCTTGGTTTGCTTAAGCATCTGACTTCCAGGGACAGAATTAAATCTGAAGGTGGGGTGAGTGTCAATTTGATTAAATTGTTGTCAAAGCCCTGCCTGCTGCCCTTCCTGACAGAGCCTGTGAGTGATGTCCCTGTCCAGTGAACTGCTACACCACACAACCTCTACGGGCTGCCTTGGAATTCTTGGCTAGGATGCTCTGTCCCCATAAAAGGTTGCCTCATATCTAAGCCAATCTCCAGTATCCCAAGAAAAATCCAACTTCAGGATTTCAGCTCAATTAATTTAGACTTTATGAAAATTCAACTATGGCTTTAAAAGTTTTGGTAAGCAGGACAGGAAAGAAGGCTAGTTAACTACCTTAACTGAGCCAACTGTGCTGGGGCATTGGAACCATAGCAGTAGTGTGCCATGAAGGTGAAGGCTTAAGGCTGGATTCAGATCTCCATTCATGTAGAGTCACTTATTCTCATAAATTTGATTTTAAAGGATCTCAGAAGAGCTATACTATGTACAATTGTATTAGCTTAGTTTGAGTTGTGATGTGAATTTGTGAATTGACGACAATGATTTTAATCATTAAATTATAATTGAGACTTCAGTAATACACAACAGTCTCTTCCTAATTTTTTTAAAAGAACAAATCTTCCACCTAGTTTGCTGTGTACAAGCATTGTGGAATGGTTTGAACAGTTCCAGGAAGGAACTCAGAATATCTGAGTTCTCATTATCATGATCCCTAACTTGCTCAATGAATTAGGGTATGCAATTAACCTCACCAGTCCTCTCTTATCCAGAAAATAAAGATACTCCTAGATACTATAGTGACTTCATAAGGCTTTTGGGTGATAGAATGAAATCAGTCCAAGAACCAGCCAATGAACACATTATACACTGAATATCTGCAATGTACAAGACCTCTGAGAGGATATAGAAAGGTATCATGAATTCATTCATTCAATGAATATGAGTAGTATGTCTCCTATATCTCCAGCAAGGAGCTAATCATTCAAGACCCAGTGAAGAGAATATGTCAGATCTGGTTCTTATGTTCATTGAGTTTATACTCTAGTGAAGGAACTTGGTAATTAACAAGGAAAAAAATAAGTACAGAAAATAATGACACATTGTAAGATCCTTGGAGGGAAACAGCATTGTGATAGGGAACAACAAAGTTGAGAAAGATGTACATGATTTACTGTGAGTAGTCTGGGGAGGCCTCCAGTAGAAAGTGACCTTTAACTGAAATGTGAAAGATGCAAAGAAGCCATCCATGAGAAGAATGGGAAATGCTTGGGGGAAAGTGTCTCCATCAAAAGGAACAATAGTTAAGTGCCAAAAACCAAGGCAAGCTATAATGACACATTCCAGGAACTGTTGGAAAAGCAATGTGGTTGGATCTTAGAGAGCAAGGTGGAGTGTGATTTAGGCACAAATCTCATTCTCAAGATGTTTGCCATCTGGTAGATAAGATGAGATAATATAAGCAAAGATAATTTAGGTAAAATCTGTGAAGGAAGAACAGATTAAGAGCTGCATATCCAGGCATGCAATAGAACCCAGTTGAAGCCAATGGGAGAAATGGGGCTAAGTTGAGTCTAAGAGGATTACTCTGTCAGTTAGTTCTTGTACATAACAAACCACCCTATAACTTAGTAATTGAAAGAAACAACTATTTATTTATCACACAATTTTGGGTTGTTATTTTAGGCTCAGATCAGGTGGGCAGTTCCTTTGGGCTCGGCTTGGATGTCAGCCAAGGTGCCTCTACTCTCCATATGTCTCAGCCTTCAAATGTCTCTCACATTCCTTAATCAGGTTCTTATACTAGGGGTCAAGGCCATAGTATATGCACAAGAAAATCAATTATGAAAGAGATTAAGTGGAAACAGGCAAGATTTCCTGAGGACTAAGCTCAGAATCAGCACACTGTGATCTCTGCTGTATTATATTGGCTAAATCAAATCACACAATCATGCCAGAGCCAAAGACAGTGGAAACTATGAAGTTATAATGGTAAAGGCTGGAGATTCAAATAGGCCATTAATCGGTGTTATTAGTGTGATTAGTGCACCAAAGTTGCTTAACTAGAACAGCCTAAAGGATTGTAAGTGAAGGGAAAATTTGAATGGTGGTTCACAGGAGGCAAGACTGCAGCAGAGAAGACAAAACATGTATTAAACTTGAAGACTGCAATGAAGAGAGAAATGGAAGATTCAGCAATGGAAGTAGATGCCAGAAGAAAAAAAAGGACAAGTGGCTTGAGGAATGTGTTAAACAAAAGGCAGAATTAAATTTATGCATATCCAAATTAAAAATGTTGCTGATCCCCTTATTGAGAAGTGCCTGAAGTGGCACTATATGCAGCCAGTTTCACATTTTATCTCTGGGTCTCTTTTGAAACCCCACTCTTGGTACTATTTCCACACTGTGGAAAAGCTGTGGTCTGGAAACAGAACTCATCAAGGAGTTGTGTTTCGTTAGTTAGGTCTTAAAATATGGGTAGATTTTATGTATAAAAATCCTCTTTGGGCATTTATGGTATTATGATTAACATTATGCTTACTTTCAGACACTGAATTAACTGAAACATTTTATTTGGTTTTTGTTGTTGTTGTGGTTGTTGGTATTGTTGTTGTTTTTTGAGACAGAGTTTTACTTTTGCTGCCCAGACTGGAGTGGAGTGGTGCAATCTCAGTTCACTGCAATCTTCACCTCCTAGGTTCAAGAAATTCTCCTGCCTGCCTCTGCCTCCCGAGTAGCTGGGACTAGAGGTGTGTGCCTCCATGCCTGGCTAATTTTTTATATTTTTAGTAGAGATGAGCTTTCACCATGTTGTCCAGGCTGGTCTGGAATTTCTGGTCTCAGGTGATCCGCCCACCTCAGCCTCCCAAAGTGCTGGGATTACAGGCACAAGCCACCTGAAATCTTTTAGCTCAAAGGAATCAAACTTGTGGAAATCCCAATTTTTTTTAGCTCAATGATTTTCAACTTGTTTTAATAGAACTCTTTTTATAAAAATGAAATTTTATGTAGATAATGTTTTAATATGTAAAGCAGATGAAAGCATATCTTCATAATATGCATTTATTTACTAAGTTCCTTTTTTCAACACTTACTTAAACACTCTTCATTAAAACAATGTTTTATTCAATAATGCAAGAATTTTGGATAAGACTTACGGTCTTAAAAATAGCTTGAGAATCTAATATGTTTTGGTATTTTGTTTGAGTTGCACATATTGATAAAAATATTTCTCACAGATAAGTAGTAGTACTTATAGAGTTTTGCATGAATGTAAAATCACTTCTCTTGGTTAAAATAAAATCCCACTACAGGATTACAGGCTTCTAAATAATAACACACTTACATTTCTAAGATAAATAGATAGATGATAGATAGACAGATAGATAGATAGATAGATAGATAGATGATAGATAGACAGATAGATAGATAGATAGATAGATAGATAGATAGATAGATAGATGATAGATAGATAGATATAGATAGGCAGACCTGGATGGATGGATGGATGGATGGACATACAGAATACAAGAGGAAGTTTAATTTCATTTATTCCAAAGTCTGCATACATACTCCAATGCCTACATGCACATATACACACACAAAATAAGTTTGCTCTTTGGTAGTCACTGTGGTATGTAAATCAGTCATACAATGTAATGGAATGTGCACGTGATTTTTTATTGCAATTCGTGAGGTTAATTTTTTCTTTAAGTTAACTTATTCACTTTTTAGCCACAACTGCACTTCTGCAGAAGCACTCATCATTCCCTGGAACAAAGCTTTGAAAAAACTACTCTAAAAGGACAGAGAAGGTAGAAATATGCTATAGTCCTGGAAAAATAATGTAAAAGAAAAAAATGGAATTTGGGGCCATATTTGCATCCAAATTCCCCTCTTTGTGTTTCTTACTTACTAGCATGTAACCTTCATTATGTTTTTGGTTTTTTGTTTTCTTTTTTTGACATAAAGTCTCACTCTGTCACCCAGGCTAGAGTGCAGTGGTGCAATCTCGGCTCACTGCGGCCTCTGTCTCCCAGGTTTAAGTGATTCTGTGCCTCAGCCTCCCCAGTAGCTGGGATTACAGGTGCACACT
The DNA here is from genome assembly GCA_004027835.1 of Alouatta palliata. Lineage (NCBI taxonomy): Eukaryota > Metazoa > Chordata > Mammalia > Primates > Atelidae > Alouatta > Alouatta palliata. The sequence continues at coordinate 17,819 of PVKV010026089.1, read as the reverse complement.
ACCACATCCAGTTAATTTTTGTAATTTTAATGGAGACAGGGTCTTACCAAGTTGGCTAGCTGGTCTCAAACTTCTGACCTCAAATTATCTGCCTGCTTGAGCCTCCCAAAGTGCTGGGATTACAGGCATGAGCCGCTGCACCTGGCCCAATTATGTTCTTTAATCTATTTGAGACTTTATTCTCCTTTCTTTAATATTAGGATTATAACTCTTATTTCTTCAAGTATTCTGAGAATTGAAATAAGATGATGTCCATATAGTTCTGAGTACTTTGATAGCACATAGTAAATCCTTAATAAATGTTACTTCTTTTATCTCAACCCTGTTCAATTTCTTCCTATATCAGGAGTGAAAGAGAGATCAGATCTTTGGTTTGCTCAAATGTTTCGATAGATGCCCCCATGTTCTAATAGCATCAGCCTGTCAGGTTGCATCTACGATGTTTGTAATTCAGGTAGCAAATTGATTTTTGAAAGCACTCTGGGCCTGCTCTGTCCATGTCAGAGAAGCTCCAAGCATTAATTATGCACCAATATTGATGTTTTTGTCTGACAAGGTCTAATGTCACCATATTCAAATCTGGCTGCTTCCTTGTTAGAAAACCCTTCAAAATGTGGCCTTGGAAGAGACAGCATGTGTCACCTACAATATTTGAAATGTCCCAGGATTGAAGCCTTCACTTAGAATTAAAGACAATGTGTATCCTTGTCTTGGGTTCTGAAGAGAATGAGCTGGTGCAATTCATGAAAGCAGCTAGAGGTACAGCTACATTAGGCATTGCTCAAAAGAAGGCAATCACATCTTCTGGTAAACTGCATATGGTGGTGATGTGAACAATTTGAATACATTTGGATTTGCTGCTGTATACAGAAGTCAGGTATCATGGTTTGTGTTTGGAAGCTTATCCATTTGCTAATTAGTAAGGTCAATCATAAATATCCAGCCACGTCTGCCTGATTTCACAGAATCATTAGGAGAATTGGGATCAACTTATTTTTAAAGGAGACTTATAATCATGCAAATGCAAGAGCTTCTGACTTGAACTGAATAAATAAACCACAGGCACTCTCATTCAAAGGTTCTTATTGGATCCATTTAATTCATTCAACAAATAATCACTGTGCTCTGACTACATGCCAGGCACTATTCTAGGCGCTGGGAGCTCATCAGAGCATGAATAGGCAAGGTCTGCTCTTGCAGAGCATTTATTCTAATGAAGCCTCTTTTGGATGTTATGATTTCTAAGATTTTGGCTAAGATGATTTTGTAAGACAGAGCAAGGCAGCTGAATGAGTCTTTTCAATGAGTTTAGGATTTTCATTAATTTAAAGGAGTTTGCTAATTCCATCTCAAGCAATGCCTAAGACATAAACTCAAGAGTTTTGAATATAATTAATGATTCTCCCACATTGCACTGTACTATGAATGTTTTCATGATGTCAGAGAAATTGTAGGAGGATTCCTACAGGGAAATATTACTCTACTTATTCTACATTCGGCATTTTCTGAAGAGGAATTGGGTAAGAGATGATTGCTAGTACCTATTTGTCCATCAAACTAAAAAGAAAGGACACTCACTTCTGATAAAGAATAGTTAATATAAGTTATATTATAGGTATGTGAAAAATGGGGGGGGAATTTTGCATACTCTAAAATATTTTCCTTTTTTTCTTTCTTTCTTTCTTTTCAATCTTTTCAAAAATATTTTGAGTATGGGCCTTTTCCTAGGTATTACATGCAATTCAGAGAATATAGGTAAAATATAACACAGTCCTAGCATTCAAGAAATTCACAGTCTCATTTTTAAAATTTAAAAAGATGAATAAGTTAAATCAATTTAGTGTAGGGCTTAGACTTAATTTATTTTGGAAGTCACAGTGTAATGAAACAAATAGTAAACCAGACAGACAAAAAATCTATTTTTGCATCTTTTCCCTGTCACGTGGAAAGGCCACTAAACTCCTCTTTGTTTCAGTTTCCTTATCTGAAGAAGGATTTCACAGAATTGGTGTGAGGATCATTTTAAATTGTTAATGATGAAAGCAGTAAAGCTCCAAATAAAAGTGATGGATCATGATGGTTATAATTCATGCTAATTCCTGTAAGCCTTCCACTCTGAGATGGTCATGAGTAACGGCAATAGTAATAAGAGCCAACTTTTACCAACTTTTACTACATATTTATTTATATCATGCACAGCAAAATGAATTTAAAAAGACTAACCGATTTAATATTCAAATTAGCCCCATGAGATACATATTGTTCTCAACTCCATTTTTAAGTTAGGGGTACTGAAGTGCAGATATTTTGGATGCTTTTTCCAAAACATCATAGTAAGTGGTAGACAGTAGATCGAAACTGGAAGTCTATTTCCAAAAGCCCACTCCAATATTTTGAATACTTACTATGTACCAAACATCACATATCGACTATAAAGATGGATGAACTATAGCTCCTGCCTTAAGGGGTTAAAAGTCAACTGAGAGAAACCTACATTCAGTTACATAAGGGCACTGTGCAGGAGGGGAATGGATTAAATTGACAGTTCTGTGAATGGGAAGGAAAGGTGAAGTCAGTGTGTGGTGGTCCAGAGCAGCAGTCCCCAACCTTTTTGCCACCAGGGACCAGTTTTTCCACAGACCCATGAAAGATGAGGGGATGGTTTCAGAAGAATTCAAGCACATTTATTGTACACTTTATTTCTATTATTATTACACCATAATATATAATGAAATAATTATACAGATTACCATAATGGAAAAGCCATGGGAGCCCTGAGCTTCTTTTCCTGCAACTAGACAGTCCCATCTGGGGGTTATGGGAGATAGCCACAGATCATAAGGCATTAGATTCTCTTAAGGAGCATGCAGCCTAGATCCCTTGTGTGTGCAGTTCCCAACAGGGTTTCTGTTCCTATGAGAGTCTAATGCTGCAGCTGATCTGACAGGAGGCAGAGCTCAGGCGGTTATGCAACCAATGAGGAACTGCTGTAAATACAGATGAAGCTTCGCTGGCTTGCACACTGCTCACCCCCTGCTGTGCAGCTTGGTTCCTAACAGACCATGGAGCAGTACCCAAGGGTTAGGGTTCCCTGGTCTAGACCATAATCCTAACAGATGTGACTTTTAGTCTGCAGCCAGTGAAGTTTTTGATCTGGGAGTGTATTTCAGGAAAGCCATAGGTAGCTGTGAGAAGAGTGAAGAGGAGAAAGTTGGAGAAGCTGGAGGTCAGAAACTGGCATCAGATTCAGGGATAGGTAACCAGAGCCTGATGAAGAGGCTCAACATGGAGCTGGATGGGAGGGAAGGTGAAATCCACACACAAGGACCACCTTGAAAGGGAAAATGATATCCAAAAACAAGCCTAAAGGATTCCCTTGGGAATATATGGAGTGTGGGGACAGGGCATACCTTCCTTTCCACATCAGATTTTTTTTTCTGGCAGCTCCCCCAGGTTGAAGAAAAGTTACCAGATAAGTCAGAGTTCAAGGCACTACCTGGGCCACATTTTACTAGGGAAGGCGGTTTTCAAGCCTCCAAGTCAGGCCTCCTGTCCTCCTCATTAATTGCACATCCTACCTCACACCAGGTAAAGCTGTCCTTCGGGGTAGACCAGCTGTTGTCTGGTAGTTCTAGCTTCTACATCATCCAGAGAAATTTATAAGCTGAGGCAAGGTGCCTGGCCCTCCCTGTCTCCCCTAAGCATGCTGGCACCAATGGGTAGGTCAGATTCAGGTTGAGTAGAGCAATTGGGAGCTTTGCTTAGGCCTCCAGCCATGTGCTGAAATCTAACTTTTATCAGAAAGCCTTTTCTTGGGAGAGCCGATTTTTATTAATAAAGTTATTAATATAGTGATACCTCAAGCTCTATTCTCTTATTGCTCCATATTCTCTTATATAGCCCCCTTAATTGGAAACTATGGAGGAAAAGGAAGATGAAAAGCATAGTTGTTCTAGACACTTCTGAGTCTCCTGCTGAAATTTTATTCCCAACATACAATACCTTTCCTAAGCACCTATGATGTGTCAGGTATTTTACATGCATTATTTCTATCAAATTTCACAACTAGTACACAATAAACCCTTAATAAATGTTACTTCCTATTTTCCAACCTGGTTCAATTTTTTCCCATATCAGGAGTGAAAAAGAGATCAGATATATGATTTGTTCAAATTCTAGGAGAAGGCATTTTTATTTCCATTTTATCTATGAGGAGAATGAGACTCTAAGAGATTAAATATCTGGCTTCACAATTTAAAACCCAGGCCTGTTTGATTCCAAAATTTTTAGTCTCTTTAACATACTCAAAGAGACTATCCATGCCCTCTTGTTCCTTTTCTTCTTTCATCCATCCTACTCTTTCCTATTTTCTTTCTTTTCCTCCCATGCCTTTTTCTGAAAAGTATGTAAGGCACAAAGTACTACTTTGCCTGCATTTATACTTGTGGGACACGTCTGACTGCTTATATAACATAAAGGCAGCTAACATTTACTGAGTACTTACTATAAGTAAGGCTCAGTGTTAATAAGTGAATAGATTATTTCCTTATATTCTTTCAATAACTTGATAAGGTAGGTTCCAACGCGATCTTCTTTTCTAAGTAAAAACCAAAGCTCTTGGGGGTCCCAAGATGGCTGAATAAGATGCAGCTCCAGAAAGCAGCTCCCAGCGAGAGAGACACAGAAGCTGAGTGGTCTCCACAATTCCAAACGAGGTACTGGGTTCATTTTGTCAGTCTGGCTGGACAGTGAGTATAAACCAAATAGGACAAGTTGAGGCAAGGCAGGGCACTGCCCCACCCAGGTGGTGCATGCAACTGACCAGAGGACTGGGGAATCTCCCACTCTGGGACTTCAGTTCAGGTACAGCACTCCACCCAAGCCCTCTACAACCCAGAGAACAGGAGATCTTCGCTGGGCTGAAAAGACTCAGTGAGCTGCCTGAACAGGGCGGAACAGCAACTTCGGCCTGCACTGGGGCTGTCAGCACAGATCTAGGCAGAAGCACTGGCTGACACCAAAGCCAGAAAGCCGCTGGACAGAGCCACTCGCCCCACAGAAAGAAGGGGAACTGAAAGCAGGGAAACAGCCCATATGGCAGGATGGGTCCTCCCCGCACAAGCCCAGCAGGCTAAAAAACTCTCACTCCAGAGTTTCGCCCCAAGAACAGCAATTAGAGAGCAACCATGAACAATCAAGCTCGGTAGGGGGAAAGGCAGCCACCATTGCAGAAGCCGACCTAATTTTCCTAAGTAAATAAAAGACACACCAGCTCTACTGAATCCGTGGCAGCCCAGCAGCACCTCTGCAGGCAGAGAAAGGAAAGGCTGCCTCCCCAAGCAGCTACCTGAGATCAAAACTATAGAAATCCAACAAGATGGGAAGAAACCAACGCAAGAAGAATGAAACCATCAAAAACCAGAACGCCTTTCCCCCACCACGAGATCACAACTCCTCACCAGCAAGGGAACAAAGCTGGATGGAGAATGAATTTGACCAATTGACAGAAGCAGGCTTCAGAAGGTGGGTAATAACAAACTTCTCTGAGTTAAAGGAACATGTTCTATCCCAATGCAAAGAAACTAAAAACCTTGAAAAAAGGTTAGACGAAATGCTAACTAGAATAATCAGCTTAGAGAAGAACATAAATGACTTGTTGGAGCTGAAAAACACAGCACAAGAACTTCTGAGGCATACACAAGTTTCAATAGCTGAATAGATCAAGCAGAAGAAAGGATATCAGAGATTGAAGATCAACTCAATGAAATAAAACAAGAAGGCAAGAAAAGAGAACAGAGAGTGAAAAGAAATGAACAAAGCCTTCAAGAAATATGGAGTTATGTGAAAAGACTTAATCTACGCTTGATCGGTGTACCAGAAGATGACAGGGAGAATGAATCCAAGCTGGAAAACACTCTTCAGGATATTATCCAGGATAACTTCCCCAACCTAGCAAGGCAGGCCAACATTCAAACACAGGAAATACAGAGAATACCACAACGATACTCCTCTAGAAGAGCAATCCCAAGACACATAATCATCAGATTCACCAGGGTTGAAATGAAGTAAAAAATGCTAAGGGCAGCCAGAGAGAAAGGTCAGGTCACCTACAAAGGAAAGCACATCAGACTCACAGCAGATCTCTTGGCAGAAAGCCTACAAGCCAGAAGAGAGTGGGGGCCAATATTCAACATCCTTAAAGAAAAGAACTTTCAACCCAGAATTTCATATACAGCCAAACTAAGCTTCATAAATGATGGTGAAATAACATCCTTTATGAACAAGCAATTGTTCAGAGATTTTGTCACTACCAGACCTGCCCTACAACAGCTCCTGGAGGAAGCACTAAATACAGAAAGGAAAATCAGTACCAGCCACTGCAAAAAAGAACCAAATAGTAAAGACCAACAATGCAATGAAGAAATTACACCAACCAAAGAGCAAAACAACCAACCAGTAATAAAATGGCAGGATCAAATTCACACATAATATTAACGTTAAATGTAAATGGACTAAATGCCCCAATCAAAAGACACAGACTGGCAAATTGGATAAAAAGCCAAGAACTATCAGTGTGTTGTATTCAGGAGATGCATCTCACATGCAAAGACACACATAGACTCAAAATAAAGGGATGGAAGAAGATTTACCAAGCAAATGAAGAGAAAAAAAAAAAAAGTAGGAGTGGCAATCCTAGTCTCTGATAAAACGAACTTTAAACCAACAAAAATCAAAAGACACAAGGGTATTACGTAATGATAAAAGGATCAATACAACAAGAAAAGCTAACTATTCTAAATAATGCACCCAATACAGGAGAACCGAGATACATAAAGCAAGTCCTTAATGACCTACAAAGAAACTTAGACTCCCACACAATAACAGTGGGAGACTTTAACACTCCACTCTCAATATTAGACAGATCAACAAGACAGAAAATCAACAAGGAAATCCAGGACTTGAACACATATCTGGATCAAGCGAAGTTAATAGACATTTATAAAACTCTCAACCCCAAATCCACAGAATATACATTCTTCTCAGCACCACATCACACTTACTCTAAAATCAACCACATAATTGGAAGGAAATCACTCCTCAGCATAGGCAAAAGAACAGAAATCATAACAAACAGTCTCTCAGACCATAGTGCAATCAAATTAGAACTCAAGATTAAGAAACTAACTCAAAACCACACGTCACGGAAAATGAACAACTGGCTCCTGAATGTCGACTGGATAAACAATGAAATGAAGGCAGAAACAAAGATGTTCTTCAAAACCAACAAGAATGAAGACACAACATACCAGAATATCTGGGAAGCATTTAAAGCAGTGTGTAGAGGAAAATTTATAGCAATAAATGTCCACATGAGAAGCAAGGAAAGGTCTAAAATAGACACCCTATCATCAAAATTGAAAGAGTTAGAAGAGCAAGATAAAAAAAAAAAAACTCAAAAGCTAGCAGAAGACAAGAAATAACTAAGATCAGAGCAGAACTGAAGGAGATAGAGACACAAAAAACCCTTCAAAAAATCAACAAATACAGGAGCTGGTTTTTTGAAAAGATCAATAAAACAGACCACTAGCCAGATTAATAAAAAAAAAAAGGGAGAAGAATCAAATAGATGCAATAAAAATCGATAAAGGGGACATCACCACCAACTCCACAGAAATACAAACTACCATCAGAGATTACTACAAACAACTCTATGCACACAAACCAGTAAATCTGGAAGTAGATAAATTCCTGGACACTTTCACTCTCCCAAGACTAAACCAGGAAAAAGTTGAATCCCTGAATAGACCAATAACAAGGGCTGAAGTTGAGGCAGCAATTAATAGCCTACCAAGTAAAAAAAAGCCCAGGTCCAGATGGATTTACAACCGAATTCTATCAGACATACAAAGAGGAGCTGGTAGGATTCCTTCTGAAACTATTCGAAACAATACAAAAAGAGGGAATCCTCCCCAACTCATTTTATGAGACCAACATCATCCTAATACCAAAACCTGGCAGAGACGCAACTAAAAAAGAAAACTTCAGGCCAATATCCTTGATGAATATCAATGCAAAAATCTTCAATAAAATACTGGCAAACAGAATGCAACAGCAAATCAAAAAGCGTATTCATCATGATCAAGTAGGCTTCATCCCAGGGATGCAAGGCTGATTCAACACATGCAAGTCAATAAACATAATCCATCACATAAACAGAACCAAAGACAAAAACGACATGATTATCTCAATATATGCAAAGAAGGCTTTCAACAAAATTCAACAGCCCTTAATGCTAAAAACCCTCAATAAACTAGGTATCAATGGAACGTATCTCAAAATAATAAAAGCTATTTATGACAAACCCACAGCCAATATCATACTGAACAGGCAAAAACTGGAAGCATTCCCTTTGAAATCTGGCACTAGACAAGGATGTCCTCTCTCACCACTCCTATTCAAAAGTATTGGAAGTTCTAGCCAGAGCAATCAGGCAAGAAAAAGAAATAAAGGGTATTCAATTAGGAAAAGAGGAAGCCAAATTATCTCTATTTGCAGACGACATGATTGTGTATTTAGAAGACCCCATCATCTCAGCCCAAAATCTGCTGAAACTGATTAGCAACTTCAAAAAAGTCTCAGGATACAAAATCAATGTGCAGAAATCACAAGCATTTCTATACACAAACAACAGACAAACAGAGAGCCAAATCAAAAGTGAACTCCCATTCACAATTGCTACAAAGAGAACAAAATACCTAGGAATACAACTAACAAAGGATGTAAAGGACCTGTTCAAGGAGAACTACAAACCACTGCTCAAGGAAATAAGAGAGGACACAAACAGATGGAAAAACATTCCATGCTCATGGTTGGGAAGAATCAACATCATGAAAATGGCCACACTGCTCAAAGTAATTTATAGATTCAATGTTATCCCCATCAAGCTACAAATGACCTTCTTCACAGAACTGGAAAAACCACTTCAAACTTCATATGAAACCCAAAGAGAGCCTGCATAGCCAAAACAATCCTAAGCAAAAAGAACAAAGCTGGAGGCATCATGCTGCCCGACTTCAAACTATACTGCAAGGCCACAGTAATCAAAACAGCATGGTACTGGCACCAAAACAGAGACATAGACCAATAGAACAGAACAGAGGCCTCAGAAGCAACACCACACACCTACAATCATATGATCTCTGACAAACGAGAAAAACAAGAAATGGGTAAAGGAGTCCCTGTTTAATAAATGGTGTTGGGAAAACTGGCTAGCAGTGTGCAGAAAGAAGAAACTGGACCCCTTCCTGACACCTTACACTAAAATTAACTCCACATGGATTAAAGATCTAAACATAAGACCTAACACCATAAAAAACCCTAGAAGAAAACCTAGGCAAAGCCATTCAGAACATAGGCATAGGCAAGGACTTCATGACTAAAACACCAAAAGCATTGGCAACAAAAGCCAAAAGAGACAAATGGAACCTAATTAAACTCCAGAGCTTCTGTACAGCAAAGGAAATAATCATTAGAGTGAACTGGCAACCAACAGAATGGGGAAAAATTTTTACAATCTACCCATCTGACAAAGGGCTAATATCCAGAATCTACAAAGAACTAAAACAGATTTATGGAAAAAAAAAAAAGAACACAAACCCATTCAAAAGTGGGTGAAGGATATGAACAGACACTTTTCAAAAGAAGACATCTATGAGGCCAACAAAGATGAAAAAATGCTCATCATCACTGGTCATTAGAGAAATGCAAATCAAAACCAAATTGAGATACTATCTCACACCAGTCATAATGGTGATCATTAAAAAATCTAGAGACAACAGATGCTGGAGAGGATGTGGAGAAATAGGAACACTTTTACATTGTTGGTGGGAGTGCAAATTAGTGCAACCATTGTGGAAGACAGTGTGGTGATTCCTTAAGGACCTAGAAATAGAAATACCATTTGACCCAGCAATCCCATTACTTGGTATATACCCAAAGAATTATGAAATGTTCTATTATAAAGACATATGCACACATATGTTCATTGTGGCACTGTTTACAATAGCAAAGACCTGGAACCAACCCAAATGTCCATCAGCAATAAAGTGGATAAGGAAAATGCGGCACATATACACCATGGAATACTACACAGCCATAAAAAACGATGAGTTCACGTCCTTCATAGGGACACCATCATTCTCAGCAAACTGACACAAGAACAGAAATCCAAACACCATGTTCTCACTCATAGACAGGTGTTGAACAATTAGAACATGTGGACACATGGAGGGGAGCATCACATACTGCGGTCAGTTGTGAGGGGTTAGGGGAGGGACAGCGGGGGCTGTGAAGGGTGGGGAGGGATAACATGGAGAGAAATACAAGATATAGGTGATGGGGGGTTAAAGGTAGCAAACCACCTTGCCATGTATGTACCTATGCAACAATACAGCATGATCTGCACATGTACCCCAGAACCTAAACTACAATAAAATAAATAAATAAATAAATAAATAAAATCTAAAAAAAAACCACACAAAAATCAGAGGTCAAAAATGGTAAATAACCTACCTAAAAGCCACACAGGGAAAACTAGGATTTGAACTCAGTACCTACCTCATGGATTTATTATAAAGATAAAAAAACATGCAAAAGGGCACAGAATGACACACACAATAAATTGGTGTCCATCAGGACTGTTGGGGTTGTTCTCCTCCTCCCCTCCTCCTACTCTTTCTTCTCCTCCTCTTGCTCAGATGATTGCCTTTGAGGGCGGTGGAATGGTCATGCAATCTAGTCTAATAGTTCCATTCCCATCATCAATACATCTGCCAGAAGTATGCTGTAGCATCAGAGGGTGTGAGTACATTTGCAGGTTGTCTCTAGTTTCTAAGCAATTGCTTCTATCTCTGCTGTTGCCTTGGATATCAGTAATCAATGTTGCTAAGGCCTGCAGTTGACCCCTGATTCTACAGCAATCCCATCCAGGGGAGTGAAATGGATCCAAGGATGCAAGCAGCTTCTGTGAGAGGAAGGCCATATGTTCAACTGGACTCAAGGGAACTAGACACCATTCACAATCTCCCTGGCATTTCCATCTTACTGCTGTAGGGGTTCTCAAAGCAAGAAGTCAAGACACTAACAGAAAAAGCCATGTGTATATTCAGCAAGAGAGAAATGCATAGCAGAGCTGAGCAGAGAGAATCCCAAATCCCTTTGAAAACACCCAACCCTGTCCATTTTACAGTGAGTGACTTTCACAAGGTGACACAAGGAGTGGAATGCTTTCTCCATGGAGGACCGCTGTGATACACAACTCCTGGGGGTACCATTTACAAAGACTATAAAGTAAATGATGCCCCTAGAGTGAAGCACCAAGCAACTCTACCTCTGTCACTTTCTACCTTCTCTTCCTCCATCAAAGTATGTACGTACTGCTTGAAAACTGGAAATATTGGCGGGGCACGGTGGCTCATGCCTGTAATCCCAGAACTTTGGGAGGCTGAGATGGGTGGATCACCTGAGGTCAGGAGTTCAAGATCAGCCTGACCAACATGGAGAAACCCTGTCTCTACTAAAAACACAAAATTAGCCTGGGTGTGGTGGTGCATGCCTGTAATCCCAGCTACTTGGGAGGCTGAGACAGAATTGCTTGAATCCGGGAGGTGGAGGTTGCGATGAGCCGAGATCGTGCCATTACACTCCAGCCTGAGCAACGAGAGCAAAACTCCATCTCAAAAAAAAAAAAAAACCTGAAACTATTATAACTTTACTTCCTGGTAAGAACAGTTTCCTCTGCCTTGACAGTATGCTCTGCAAGAGGGAAGAAGGCGCAAGACCTCTTCCCTGCAACACTCACAACCTCATCATCAGGTCTGCCTTGAAGACCGTCAGGAGGAATCCCGTCATGCACTGCATCTCTGTTTCTATCAATCACTACAAAACCCCAAACTTTGAAGGCATCTCTCATAACCAGACTGTTACTTACATTGCTCTGGGTATCACCAAATTCTACTCCTCTTCCAACTCCTCAGTCTTTCCACAGTGCCTTCTGCGTATCAGCAAGACCTGTATCTTCAACCACTGCCCTCAAGGTTCCATCCATGGTATTGGTATACCTGAAACCTAGCTGATTCCTGAGGTAATTTCTTCTCCAAAGGCCATCTCTTTCCCTGTGCCTGAAGAAGCTAAGGATTGAACTCACAGAAATGAACTGATTTGAGAGAGATGCTGTGGTCTCGATTATGATGGGGAGTTATATTTGTGGTGGACACTGTAGTGAAATCACTTAGATTTGAGTCTTCACTCCTCCACTGCTACCAAAAAAAAAAAAAAAGAAAAGAAAAGAAAGATAAACCAGCAAGGGTTTTTAAACTGCTTTGAAGCTCCTGGCAGATGTAATGGGTATAACAGTACCTACTTCATGGGTTTATTATAAAGAGAAAAGGTCTCCTTTTTTCTGATCACCTTTTCTAGCTCATTCTTCTTTTCTCCTACAAACACACACACTAGAATTGAAGCTTATACCATTAGACTATGCCCTCTCCTTGTTCCTGTCATCTGCAAGCCCTCTGGTGACCACTCCTTATTCCTTGAAGTTCTGAGCTCCTGGATTGCTTTCACTCTCTTCAACAGTATTTCCAGTATAGCTCTTTTTTAAAAATCACATCTTTATTGAGGTGGTATTCACACACCATAAAATTACCCATCTAAAATATACAATTTAAAGGTTTTTAGTATATCCACAGAGCTGTACAACTGTACAACCATCACAATTTAATTTTAGAATATTTTCATCACCCCTAAAAGAAACCCTGTATCCATTAGCAGTCCCCAGTGCTAAGTAACCATAATCTTCTTTCTGTCTCTACAGATATGTCCTATTCTGGACATTACATATATATGAAATCAGACAACAAGTGACTTTTTGTGCCTGGCTTCTTTTACTTAATGTTTTCAAAGCTCATGCATGTTCTAACGTGTATTCATAACTCATTTATTTTCATTGCTGAATAATATTTCATTGTATGGATATACCGCACTATATTTATACATTTATCAGTTAATGGGCATTTAGCTTGTGTCCACTTTTTCACAATTATCAATAATTATTCCATTCATATTTGTGTACAAGTTTTTGTGTGGACGTATGTTTTTATTTGAATATATGTTTAGGAGTAGAATGGTAACTCTGTATTTAACAATTTGAGCACCTGCAAACTGGTCTCCTAAGTGGCTGCATCATTTTACATTCCCACCAGCAATGCGCGAAGGTTGCATTACTCCACATCCTCTCCAACACTGGTTATTGTCTGTCTTTTTCATTACAACCATCCTATTGGTCTCAAACTGTGGTTTTGATTTGCATTTTCCTGGTAAATAATGATGTTTAACAATAATCTTAATATCACCATGGGCTAATTGGCCACGTTAGGATAGTTGTTCCTGACTGTGATACCTACTGATGTCATCTTTTCATTCCCAAGTTCCTTGGCCTTACTTCCTTCAGTGATATTGTCCTCTGCCCCACCTCCATCATTCATTCCCACAGCTATATACATTAACCTAATCACTGAAAACAACTTCAGTGCCTCCATGATCTCAACTGCAGGAATCCTACCCTCCTATGACCACCTCTTACCTTTCTAGTTCATAATGTATAGCTCCTATACTCCTAAAATTCTTTGGCCCCACTGTAACCTACCCTTCATTGATCCAATAGATTTTCACTGTTTTTCACTCTTTTACACTCTCACTTTTGGTTGTAGCTAGCTGTACTTATATGATCCATAGTTACAACAGTACTTGTATGCCTCAACTCTCTTGCTTTTTACATGCCATTACATTTGTTTGGCAAGATTAGAGCCCTACTTAAACCCAACCTTTCCTCATCCTCACTTGCACCCACACAATTTAATTGGGTAGAAGAAGAAGATACAACCTCAGTGGTTTGTTCTTACTTTAAATTCCTGGCCACTAAGCTCATGGACTGCTAGGAATTCCTAGGACAGTTCCTTAGTTCAACCACTTGTCCACTGACCTAGGTAAATTATTTCATAACCTTCTCCTCTCTCCTCAAACCTCTAACACCTTCTTTTCCACTGTATTTAGGCTGTCTTCTGTTTCAATGAGAAAATACCCATAGAGAACTTTCCACCTGTTTTATCAACATCATATCTACTAAACCTTCTGTACGTGACCATACCTTCCACCTTCATCCTTGCTGCCATTAATGAACTCTTCCCGTTTCCATTCAAGGCACAAGTTGCTCTCCCCTCTAATATTCTCAAGGGCATCACCTCAACAATGGTTTCCACATCTTCTCCTCTCCTGCACTCTCAAATTTTCCCTCCCTGCTGGATCATTCCCATTAGCAAACAAACATGCTTTAATATGTTCTCCTTAAAATCACCCCTTCCCAAGTGGCTGCATCATTTTACATTCCCACACCCTTCTCCTACTATTGACTCATTTGCAATTTCCCTTTACAGCACATTTCCTTGAGAGAATTAGTCATTAGCTATATTCGTTGTCTCCATATCATCTTCTCCCCTTTTCTCTCAAGCCAGACTAGAATCACGCTTTTTAATCTTCATTATTTCAGCAAAACTGTTCTTGTGAAGGTCAACAATGATCTTCATGTTGTTAACCCAAATAGTCAATCCTCAGTACTTAACTTACTTAAATTCCCTCTCTCTTGAAATGCTTCTCTTAGTTGAACAGTACCATCCTCCACTGTTTCTCCTTTTACCTCTTAATTTCCTTTACCAAATCTTTGCCTTTGGCTGACTTCTTCGCCTTCGAGTATCCCTGTGTTCTGTTCTCAAGTTTCTTTTGTTCTGCAGCTACACTCACTCTCCAGGTCATCTCATCCAGCATCATGGCTATAAATACCATCTATAGACCAGTGATTCCCATGTTTGTATTCCCCACCTGACCTCTCTCCTGAAATCCAGTTTTAGATAGCCAACTTTCTACTGGCCATAAACTCTTGAATATCTAATAAGTATCTCAGACCTATCATGTCCCAAACCAAATTCCTGATGTCCCGCTCCCCAGCATTTTCCTTCACCCTCTTCTCTAACCCAATAAGTAGTGATGCATCCACCCATTCTGTCTGATGCACAGGCAAAATCCAGAGACTGACCCCTTCATTCTACCTCTACTACTACAGCCTTGTTCCACCTTCTCAGCATGCCTAAATCATTGCAGTGGCACTCTAGTCTCCAGCTTCCATCTTTACCCTTCATTTCCTACATAGCAGTCAGAGAGACTATTTTAAAATACAATTCAAATGCTTTCTCATCTCACTTTGTGTTAAAGTCATGTCTTTATAATTTCCCGAAAGGATCAGTTTGACGGACTGGGCTCTGCTTGACAATCTGACCCCCACTCTTTACTGTTTTTTGCCCTCACTCTGTCTGCTCTAGCGCATTGACTTCCTTGCCATGCATCTTCTTGCCTCAGAGTCTTTGCACTTGCTTAAAAGATTATTTGCCTCCACTCAGAATGTTCTTCTCCCAGATATTTTCATGGATCACCCTCTTATATCTTTCAGCGCTCTGCTCAAGTATTACCTCCACAGGATGACGTTCCTTTAATATTCCATGTAAATGGCATTATGCTTCTATCTTTATCCCTTTGCCCTGCTTTATTTTTCTACATGGCATTCATCACCATCTCAAATAGCAGGTATCTGGTTGTTTGTTTGTTCATTTGTTTGCTTGTTTGTTATTTATTTTCCATATGCCCCCACTAGAAAGCAAGTTACATGAAAAAAGAGTCTTCATCCACTTTATTTTTGTAGTTTACCAACATGTAATGTCTTGCACATAGTAGGTTCAATGAATGTTTATAAATAATACATGCATGAGTTAATTTATTATTGGCTTTGTGACCAAGACCTATGTGTCATGTCTGGCCAAGGAAATATTCAGAGATCCTTCTTTTCCTTAATTGACAAATAATAATTGTGTCAGTTTATGAGGAACAATATGATGTTTTGATCTATGTATACATTATAAAAAGATTTAATGAAGCTAATTAACTTACCCATCACCTCACAAATTTATCATTTTTGTGGTGAGAACATTAAAAATCTATTTTAGTAATTATGAAATATATAATCCATAATTATTAACAGTCATCATCATACTGCAATAGATTATTAAAACATATTCCTCCAGTGTAACTGAAACTTCATACCCTTTGATCAACATCTTCTCTTTACCCATTCTTCTCCCTCTCCCCACTACCTCAGCCTCTGGTAATCATGTTTTTACTCTCTGCTTTTGTGATATCAACTTTTTAGGATTCTATATATAAATGAAATTGTATAGTATTTGTCTTTCGGTGCCTGGCTTATTCGCTTAGCATAATGTCATCCATTTCCATCTGTGTTGTCACAAATGACAGAATTTCCTTTTTTAAGGCTGTATAATATTCCATTATATATTTGTACCACCTTTACCCATTCATCTTTTGATGGACACTTAGGTTGATTCCACAGCTTAATCATTGGGAATAGTGCTGCAATGAACATGGGAGTATAACCATCTCTTTGACATACCAGTTTTTACACTAATTTATGTCCTCACCAACTGTGTACAAGGTTTCCTTTCCTCCACATCCTCACCAACACTTGTTATTATTCATCTTTTTTATAATAGCCATTCTAACAGGTGTGAAGTGATATCTCATTTTGGTTTTAGCTTGCATTTCCCCAATGATTATAGCATTTGAGCATTTTTTTCATAGGTCTGCTGGCTATGTATATCTCTCTTTTGGGTATATATCCAAAATAATTGAAATTAGTGTGTCAGAGACACTTCCTGCAAAATCATTCTAGTTCCTGGGAAATGAGGCAGCATGGTGTACTGGGAGGAGAGTCATCTTGGGAATCAAAAGACTAGGTTCTATTTCCAGCTTTGTCCCTAACTGGCTGCTATATAAATTTGAGTAAGTGAGATACCCTTTCTGGATCACCATTTCTTTAGCCACATTATGACTCTTTTAAATAAAATAATATTTGATAATCATGTCCCCCAGAATTTTAAACTTCCTTGATGCTAAATCAGACACTGGCCATCCTTCCTTGCATCACCAGATGTTGCATGTGGCTGAATAATAAGTCTTCCTGCTTTCAGAGTTCAATATTAAGGACTCCAATTTCTACCAATATAAATTTCATTTCCCCCATCTGCCTACTTGAGCAATTCTATTTCCCATTCAGTTCAAATCTAGAAAAGAAAATTAATTGCTGGTTATCAGGCCATCTCAAATCCCCTAATTTGGCACTTTACCTGCATTGTCTCACTTAATCCTCACCACAGCCTTACAATGTAGGTATTAACTTTACAAATGAGGAAGATGAAGTTAAAATAACTTGATTAAAGCCACCGAGCTAGAAACATGATAGAAGATTTGAGCCCATGTCTGCATTTCTGAGAGAGTCTTAATATTTTTATTCTTCAAACCACAGAGGGACAAAGATTTTAACAGAATTTCAGCATTTGCCCTCATCAGCTGTATGACATTCAAGACATCCATGCACCACCATGGGCCTCAATTTTATCTTCTGTAAAATTGGACCAACAATACTAACCTTCCTGCATCAAAAGGGAGTGTAAATTAGTTCAACCATTGTGGAAAACAGTGTGGCAATTCCTCAAGGACCTAGAAATAGAAATTCCATTTGACCCAGCAATCCCATTACTGGGTATATATCCAAAGGATTATAAATCATTCTACTATAAGGACACATGCACACGAATGTTCATTGCAGCACAGTTTACAATAGCAAAGACCTGGAACCAACC
>PVKV010026088.1:0-14584 GCA_004027835.1 Alouatta palliata | reverse complement strand
AGCCTTTTTTTGTTTTTGAGTCTCGCTCTGCCACCCAGGCTGAAGTGCAATGGCGCGATCTTGGCTCACTGCAACCTCCGCCTCCCGGGTTCAAGCAATTCTCGAGTCTCAGTCTCCCAAGTAGCCGGGACTACAGATGTCCATGGCCACACCTGGCTAACTGTTTTGTACTGTTTAGTATAGAAGGGGTTTTGCCATGTGGTCTTTAACTCCTGGCCTCAAGTGATCTGCTTGCCTTGGCCTCCCAAAGTGCTGGGAATTCAGGCATGAGCCATTACGCCTGGCCAATCCATGAAGTGTTTTATCACCTTCCTTCCTCAGCTCTTTCCTTCATCCTCACTCAGTGCCCTCTGGACACCTGGGCAGCCACATGCCCTCACAAATGCCAGGAACATCCTGCCTCAGGGCCTTTGCACTGGCTGTTTCATCTACCTGCGCTGTGCTTCCCTGCGATACCTCCATGGCTCTCCCTCATCTCCTTCATGTCTTTTAAAAAAAAGCCTCAAGCAATTGCTGGCCTCAAACAATCCTCTCCTGTCCCAGCCTCTCAAAGTGCTGGGATTCCAGGTGTGAGCTACCACACCCAGCCAGGGACATGCATTTATGATCACAAACTAAACATAGTTTTGCTGCTTTATTAATTGACATTCACGAAGGGAGAGAAGGAGAGAAATGTTTATTAAGCAAAATTTTAAATTGATAGCATATCTATGTATATATGTGTATATATGTGTGTGTGTGTGTGTGTGTGTGTATATATGTATCTGGAAATGTGTGAGTGTGTGTGTGTGTGTGTGTGTGTGTATGTATGTATTTCCAGACAGAGTCTTGCTCTGTTGCCCAGGCTGGCATGCAGTGTTGCAATCTCAGCTCACTGTAACCTCTGCCTCCAGGGTTCAAGCAATTCTCATGCCTCAGCCTCCCTAGTAGCTGGGATTGCAGGCGCCTGCCATCAGGCCCAGCTAATTTTTTGTATTTTAGTAGAGACAGGGTTTCACCATGTTGCCCAGGGTGGTCTTGAACTCCTGAGCTCAGGCAATCTGCCTGCCGTGGCCTCCCGAAGCAGTAGGAATACAGGCATGAGCCACCGTGTCAGGCTGACGGATGTATGTATTTTTTGGATACATGTGATACTTTAATGCATTCATATGATTTGTTCCTTCAGCTCTTTTTTGTTTGTTTGTTTGTTTTTTGAGACAAGTCTTGCTGGAGTGCAGTGTCCTGATCTGCTCACTGCAGCCCCAACCTCCCGGGCTCAAGCAGTCCTCCCATCTCAGCCTCCCAAGTAGCTGGGACTACAGGCATGCTCCACCACATCTGGCAACTTTTTATTTTTTTGTAGAGACGAGGTCTCACTGTGTGCCTAGGCTGGTCTTAAACTCTTGGGCTCAAGCGATCCTCCTGCCTCAGCTTCCCACAGTGCTGGGATTGCAGAAATGAGCCACGGTGCCTGGCCACTCAGGGTTTGTAAGAAGAATTGCAACCTCTCATCTTGACAATGCGCAACCTCTCTGCTGTTTTATTCTATTCCTGAACTCTCACCACCCTCTAATACTATCTCTAACGCAGCGACCGACAAAGTACAGCCCACGGGCCAGCCACCTGTTTTTACAGTTTAAAGTTTAATTGCCCAACAGCCATGCTCATTCACTTATGTGTTTTATCTGTGGTTACTTTTACGCTACAGGAGCAGATGGAGTCATTGCGATGGAGACTGTCTGGACCACACAGCCTATTTAATGTCTGCTATCTGCCCTTTTTATCTCATTGATCGCTGGCTTTCCCCACTAACATGTCAGCTCCTCTGTGTCAGAACAGTGCCTGCATACAGTAGGCATTCATTGATGGTTGCTGAATGAACCAGTGATTTTCAGTCCAGTCTAATGCTTTGAGTTTGGTCAAGACGAACATCTATGAAGGAAAGGGGGCTTGGGTCAGAGGTCAATCCATCCATCAGCAGCCACTTGCCAAGGGACATGCATGCATTCATTCATTCATTCATTTGAGGTGGAGTTTCACTTTTGTTGCCCAGGCTGGAGTGCAATGGCACGATCTCAGCTCACTGCAACCTCCGCCTCCCGGGTTCAAGCAATTCTCCTGCCTCAGCCTCCCAAGTAGCTGGGATTACAGGCGCCCACCACCACGCTCAGCTAATTTTGTATTTTTAGTAGAGATGGAGTTTCACTGTGTTGATCAGGCTGGTCTCAAACTCCCGACCTCAGGTGATCCACCTGCATTGGCCTCCCAAAGTGCTGGGATTATAGGCATGAGCCACTGCACCCGGCCTATTTCTTTTTAATTATTAGTTTTTTTTTTTTTTTGAGATGGGGTCTGGTTCTGTCACCCAGGCTGGAGTGCAGTGGTGCAATCATAGTTCGCTGTAGCTTCAAACTCCTAGGGTCAGGCGATCCTCCTGCCTCAGCCTCAGGTAACTGGGACTACAGGTGCACACCACCACACCCAGCCAATTATTTTTTTTTCTTTTTAAAAGACAGGTTCTTGCTTGTTGACCAGACTGGTTTTGAACTCCTGGTCTCAAGCAATCTTCCTGCCTCAGCCTCTCAAAGTGCTGGGACTCCAGGCATGAGCCACCACGCCTGGCCACGGACATGCATTTATGATCACAAATTAAACAGAGTTTTTCTGCTTTCCTAACTGACATTCACCAAGGGAGAGAAATAGAGAAGAGAAACTCACAGAGAAAAGTACAAAGAAGGGGGATGAAGACAGAGAGGAGGAGGTGGAGAAAGAGAAGGGGGGGAGAGAGAGAGAGAAAAAGAGAAAGAATAAAAGAGACAAAGGCTGGGTGTGATGGCTCACGCCTGTAATCCCAGCACTTTGGGAGGCTGAGGCGGGCAGATCACTTGAGGTCAGGAGTTCGAGACCAGCCTTGCCAACATGGCGAAACTCTGTCTCTATTAAAAATACAAAAAATTAGCTGGTGTGGTAGCACACACCTGTAATCCCAGCTACTTGGGAGGCTGAGGCATGAGAATCACTTGAACCCAGGAGTTGCAGATTGTAGTGAGCCAAGATCATGCCAGTGCACTCCAGGCTGGGAGACACAGCAAGACTCTGTCTCAAAAAATAAAATAAAAAGAGAGACAGACAGAAGGAAAAAGGGTCAGAGAGAGACAGATGAAGGGTAGTGAATTGAGTCCGACCTGTGTGTGAAGC
This sequence comes from Alouatta palliata, assembly GCA_004027835.1. Taxonomy (NCBI): domain Eukaryota; kingdom Metazoa; phylum Chordata; class Mammalia; order Primates; family Atelidae; genus Alouatta; species Alouatta palliata. The sequence goes on along the minus strand of PVKV010026088.1, from coordinate 11,407 downwards.
CTGTCTTTTTCACTCTTGGCTAGGGGACCTTGACAGGTCTCGTCACCCCTGTGGGCCTCCATTTCCTCATCTGGAAGATGGTGTTAAAAGTATCTTTCCTCACAGGGCTGTTTTACATATCAAGACACAATGCAAAGCTGATGCCAGGCACACAGAAGCCCTCAGCGAAAGGCAGCCCCAAATTAACTCAAGACATCCTAGTCCTGCCAGGACCCCAGACCCTCCACATCCCCCTGCTGGGAGCAACCAAGAGAGGCTGGGTCCTGCCTCCCATGAAGCAACTCCCAGTCTGCCTTGGCCCAGCTGGCAACGAGGGTGTTAGGGACCTTTCCCTATGAGGGCGGAGACAATTTCTGGCCTTTCTGAGCCACATGGGGCACAAATGGTGAGGGGGTCCCTGTGAAATGAGCCCAGCTGTCACTACAGCAACACAGAGCCACCAGCTCTTGTCTCCAGCAAACAGTTTTGGTGCAGTGCTCATGGGGTTCCCCATCCTTCCCCTTGAGCTCAGAGAAGCAACCCCCAATCCTGTTTGCTGTGGGAGGCTGTAAATGGCAGAATCTGAGGATGCTGACATCCTCAAATGTGAGGATGAGACAGAGCTGAATTCTGACTCTAAATTGCTGTGCACAGCTCTGGGACTCAGTTTCTTCATCTGTAAAATGGGGATATCAAAGGCCCTAGCTCAGAGGGTTTTACTTTTACCATTAAGGAATCCCAGGCTGATCCCCAGGGAAGTAGTCAGAAGAGGGCAGCACAGAGGCAGTGGCTGATCACCCATCATGATTCCACAAGGCTACCCAGAGCAGCTCTGGCCCAGGAAGGTCCAGGGAAGAGGCCTGTCTAGGGGCATGGGAACCACATGGATACCTTGGAGTCTCTAGGCCAAGAGCAGAGATAGGCTGTGTTGATGGAGGTTTGTTTTGTATCAGTTAGAAGTGAGTTGGACCTCACTTTTGGCACAGAATTTCCAGTAAACCTGCATTTGCAGTCCTTGGATATGGACAGGCACTCACACCATCGCAAGGCTGTTAGGGGGTGGGATCATCTTGATGCCCAGCCAGTATCCCAATCCTCCTTCCTCAGAGAGGCTTAGTCTCCTAGAGCAGAGCTCTCAACCTCAGTACTACTGACATTTTGGGCTGGGTAACTGGGTGTGATGGTGGCTGAGCCAGACATGGACTAGTTACCTGCTAAACTATCACCTTCTCTGAGGGGTTTTCCAGCCACGGTGACTGCAGAAGTCACTGGCAAGATTCTCCCAGTCTCAGCTTGGGGAGAAAATCCTTAGGGGTCCGTGGATAGAATTCAAGGAGTCCATGAATTTAGATAGAAAATAATTATGCTTTTACTTCCTCTCATTTTGACTGGGGCATTTTCTTCCATGGTGATCGGAGGTGGCAAACCATATAATCAGTGACCCCCATCACCAATACAAATCACATATAGTTCACAGACACCATAAAAAGTCTTTTAAGCTTAATACTCCTATGAAATTACAAGACTTATCCAACCCATCACTGGGTCTTATTGTTGATGTGTTATAAAAAATCAAATCTATTAAATGACATCACAAATCCTTAAAAAATTTTTCTGGACTGGTCATAGTGGCTCATGCCTGTCACCCCAGCAACTCTGGAGGGTGGGGTGGGAGGATCAGTTGAGACCAGGAGCTTGAGGCCAGCCTGGGCAATGTAGTGAGACCATGTCTCTACCAAAAAAGTACAATTAGCCAGGTGGGATGGTGTGTGCCTGTAGCCCTAGCTACTCAGGAGGCTGAGGTGGGAGGAACGCTTGAGACCAGGAGTTTGAGGCTGCAGTGAGCTATGACTGCACCACTGTACTCCTGCTTAGGAGACAGAGCAAAGCCCCAAAAAACTGGGATTATGAGTTTTTGGGAAGAACACTATGTAGGTATAAAATCAAGGTTACATAATATCCACATCGCTGGGGGATACTAATCTTCATCATTTGGTTAAAGTGGTATCTATCTGTTCCTCCACTATAAAACTACCATTTCCCCTTTTCCTACTCTATTCTTCGGAAATGAGTCACTAAGTCCAGCCCACCCTCAGAGAAGCGGAGATTAGTGCATTCTTTGGGGCAGTGGGGAGTGAAGTCTCCATACTTTAAATGGAATTGTTTCATAAGAAAGATCTGCCTGTTTTTCATTTATCTTGTATATTTAACAATAAAATAAAAGCATCATTTATTTACTTCTGTGTTTATTTAACAGATGGGGCCTTGCCATTGCCCAGGCTGGAGTGCAGTGGCAGGATCGTAGCTCACTGCAGCTCTGAGCTCCTGGGCTCAAGCAGTCCTCCCGCCTCAGCCTCCCAAGTAGCTGGAACTACAGGCAGGGGCTACCACACCTGGCTAATTAAGAAAAAAAGTTTTAAAAGATGAGTCTTGCTATGTTTCCCAGGCTGGTCTCAAACTCCTTGTCTCAAACAATCTTCCCACCTAGGTTTCCCGAGTAGCTGGGATTACAGGTGTGAGCCACCGTGCCCGGCCATTTATTATTGATGTATCAGTCAATCAATTAACTAGTTATTTATTTTAGTAGGGACTTTCTGGACCGATTATGCAAGATAAGGACACCTAGGACCCTGTTTGCCCAAGAAACGTTCATTCTCCTCCCTTTCTCCCTGCCTCCTGGTCTAGGAATGACCTAAGATCTTCTTTTTTTTCCCCTAAACATTTAGCAAGACAAGTTTAAATATTTGTCCTGATTATAAAGTAAATTTTTGGCTGGTTGTGGGGCTCACGCCTGTAATCCCAATACTTTGGGAAGCCAAGGTGGGTGGGTCGCTTGAGCTCAGGATTTCAAGACCAGCTTGGCCAACATCATGAAACCTTCTTTTTACCAAAAATACAATTAGCTGGGGATGGTGGTGCACGCCTGTAGCCTGAGCTACTTGGGAGGCTGAGGCAGGAGAACTGCTTCAACCCAAGAGGTGGAGGCTGCAGTGAACTGAGATTGCACCACTGCACTCCGGCCTGGGCAGCAGAGTGAGACTGCATCTCAAAAAAGTAAATTTTGTTTATCTTGGAGAAATTTGAAGATACAGAGAAGTACTGAGAAAATCAAGATTCCCAAATCCTACTACCTGAAGGCCAGCTTGATACAGCGTCGTCTAGTTTTTTTTCTTTACTTAGATTTTCATAGTTGTACATTTGAGATAATCAGGTTTACTTTGCCTTGATTCCTTTTTGAAAACTCATTTTCCCCTCTCATCATTTTTTCTTTTCTAGACAGGATCTTGCTCTGTTACCCAGGCTGGAGTGCAGTGGTATGATCACAGCTCACTGCAACCTCTGCCTCCTGGGCTTAATTGATTCTCCTGCCTCAGCCTCTTGAGTAGCTGGGATTACAGGTGCCCGCCACCATGTCCAGCTAATTTTTGCATTTTTAGTGGTAATGAGGTTTTGTCATGCCAGCCAGGCTGGTCTCAAACTCCTAATCTCAGGTGATCTGCCCACCACAGCCTCCCAAAGTGCTGTGATTACAGGTGTGAGCCACCACCCCTGACCCCCTTGATCCCTGTTGAAAAACCCATTTCTCCCACTCATCATCTTTTTTTCTTTTTGGACAGAGTCTTACTCTGTTGCCCAGGCTGGAGTGCAGTGACGTGATCACAACTTAATTCCACCTCTGACTCCAGGGCTCAAGTGACCCTCCTGTCTCAGTCTCCTGAGTAGCTGGGACTACAGATGTGTGCCACTATTCCTGACTAATTTTTGTATTATTATTTTTTTTTTTGTAGAAATGGGTTTTCACTATGTTGCCCAGGCTGACCTCAAACTCCTGGGCTCAAATGATCCACCCACCTCAGACTCCCAAATTACTGGGATTACAGGTGTGAACCACTGAGCCCAGCCCCCACACCAACTCATCTTTATATGGGGAGCCTTTCCCCTGTATCCTTAATATCCTCCGAGCAGATGATTTCTAATGATGACATAATGTGCCATCATACGGAAAGACCACATGGCATTTAACCGGTCTCCTATTGCCAGGCTTTCAGTCGCTTCCAGTTCTGTTCTAATTTTGTAAATAACTCTGGGATGCATATCCTGATATAAACCTTCGACAGCATTGCTGATTCGTTGAGCTTAGGATTTCTTCAAAAGGCATTTAAACCAGGAAGCCAAGGGAGAAAAACAAGAAACGAATAAAAAATCTGGAAGGGAATCAGGCATGTCCTATAGGTGAGCTGCCACTGTTCTCCATGCTGGCAATGCTCTTTCTGAAACATCTGCCTGGGTCCCTCCTCCTCTGCTCAAACATCACCTCCTCTGAGGAGCCCTCCTCGATTGCCTGACCTAGACTAGGGAACCACCCATCAGTTGTTCTCTGCAACGTTCCTTCCTATTGGGCTTTCCACAGTACACACACATTTGCTTACTGTCTCCTGTTTTCTGGGTGGTTTATTATTTATCATGTTTGCATCTATCTCTCCTACCAGGGTGGAGATTTTAGTATGTCTTCTTGGTCACAGTGTCTCTAACCACCTAACCATGGTTGGGCACACAGTAGGTGCTCAATAAATAATTACTGGATAAGTGAAAGGATTTTAAGAGAAGAAATGTGGTGCTAGGAACTTACAAAGGGCTGTCTAGCCAGGTAGGCAGCCCCTGTGGTGCGTCTGTGTCCATGGATGCAGAGACACTTGGAACGACTGTGTATGGACTCTGCTGATTTCATCTACCAGCTCATTCAGAGCTGGGCAAAGGGAGTTGGCTGGCAAGGCCACACCCATTAGCTTTGGCTCCAGCACCAGTCATAGAGGATAAAGATCCCAGACACTCTGCTTGCTTGTGGCCAAACAGCGAGGTGAATTCTAGGACACACCTGGGCAACTGATGTCTTTCTAAGGACAACTGATATCCTTCTAAGAAGAGAAGAGACATGGACACACGAAGGGAGGATGCTATTTGTTTTTTCTTTGAGAAGGAGTCTCGCTCTGTCACCCAGACTGGAGTGCGGTGGCGTGATCTGGGCTCACTGCAACCTCCACCTCCCAGGTTGTAGTCCTCGGCAGGGCTAGCCCAAGGGAGATGGCTGGGCACAAGGGCAGAACCCAAGAGCGCCACAACACAGCAGCTGTGTCCTCCTCAGCAGAAAATCAAAGGTGGGCACCTCTGTCCCTGCACCCTGGCACTGGCAGAGCTGCTGGTTGTTCTAGGGGTGGAGAGAGGGGTTATCTAACTTTGGGAAGCCTCAGACAAGAGTTCATGTGCAAGTAGTTTATTTAGGAGGTGTTATAAATGGAATTGTGTCCTCCTGTTTTGCACACAAGAAAGTTTAAGTCCTAACCCCTGGTACCTCAGACTGTGACTTGATTTGGAAATAGGGTAATTAACTGCAGATGTAATTAGTTAAAATTAGGTTGCACTGGGGCAGGAAGGTTCCGATCTAATACAACTGATGTCCTTCTAAGAAGAGAAGAGACACAGACTCAGGAAGGGAGGATGCTATTTTGTTTTTTTTTTCGGGAGTCTCATTCTGTTGCCCAGGCTGGAGTGCAGTGGCATGAGCTTGGCTCACTGCAACCTCCACCTCCCAGGTTTAACTGATTCTCCTGCCTCAGCCTCCCAAGTAGCTGCAATCACAGGCGCCCACCCATCATGCCTGGCTAGTTTTTGTGTTTTTAGTAGAGAGATGGGGTTTCACCATGTTGGTCGGGCTGGTCTCAAACACATGACCTCAAGTGATCCACCTGCCTTGGCCCCCCAAAGTGCTGGGATCACAAGCGATAGCCACTGTGCCCAGCCTGGGAAGATGCTATCTGATGACAGAAGACTCAAGTGGAGAATGAAGACTCTGGAAACCAAGGAATCCCAAAGATCGTGGGAAACCAGCAGAAGCCAGCAAGAGGCAAAGAAGGGTCCTCCCTCAGAGCCTTCTGAGGGCGGTGTTGTCAGCTCTGCTGACATCTTGAGGTTGAATTTCTGGCTTCCAGAACTGGCAGACCATAAATTTCTATTGTTTTAAGCAACCCAGTCTGTGGTGCTTCATGAGAGCAGCCCCAGGAAATGAATCTAGGAGTTCATCCCAGGAAACGCCCGACAGGAAGGGAAGGGTGTGTAAGTGACCAGGTTAACCCTTCGGGCGACCAGAGCCTAATCCTACTGGGGAGACGCAGGGCAGAGCAAAACGCCTGACGGGGAGGGAGCTGGGGTATTGATCCACTGAGTTCTCCAGGCACTGGCTAGGGGCTGCTCCTAGGGTTTGCCCATGCAGGCCAGGTGGTCACAGCAGCCCCAGAGAGAGGCAGAGAGTGACAGGTGGTTGCAGTGGAAGGCATTCCTGTCCTCAAGGAAACTCGGTCTTCTGGGCCAGAGTTTCCAGACAGAAACCTTACTGACATACGGGCCTGGATCATTCTCTATGGTGGGGCGGGGGAAGGGGGTGCTGTGCATTCCAGAATGTTGAGCAGCACTTCTGGCTTCACCCACTTGATGCCAATAGCATCCTCCTTCCCACCCAGTTTTGACAACCAAAAATGTCTGCAGACACTGCTGCGTGTCCCCTGGGGGCAGAAATCATCCCCGGTTGAGAAGCTGTACTCTAGGTTCACATTAGGACCAAATCACTGTATAGGCTGCTGCCCAAGGGACAAAGGTGGGATGTGAATGTGTGGAAAGTGCTAGAAGGCTATTCTGAGTTAGTGGTTAATAGCAGGGCCAGGGTGGGGAATAAAGTAAGACCCCCACACCTCACTCCACTTCCTCAGGTGCTGCTGGAGTTGTTATGATGAAAAATTCATGCACGTTTCTAAAAGGAACACCATTCAGGCTGGGGAATCTGGTTTACACGGAGGTCACCCTGGGCCAGGATAAGTTTTTTTTTTTTTTTTTTTTGGAGACAGAGCCTCACTCTGTCGCCCAGGCTGGAGTGCAGTAGCATGATCCTGGCTCACTGCAGCCTCCGTCTCTTGACAGTCCATGGGTTCAAGCAATTCTCCTGCCTCAGCCTCCTGAGTAGCTGGGATTACAGGCGCCCACCACCACTCTCGGCTAATTTTTAAAAAATTTTAGTAGAGATGGGCTTCACCATGTTGGCCAGGATGGTCTCGATCTCCTGAACTCATGATCCACTCACCTCGGCCTCCCAAAGTGCTGGGATTACACGCGTGAGCCACCACGCCCGGCCTGAATCAGTTCTAAATACTTCATGCGACTCCACCTTACTCGGTCCTCATGCCTCGTGAGGTGGGATTATGCTTCTAATTGTTTTGCACGTGTGGAAATAGGGGCACAGAGAGGCCAAGCACCTTGCCGAAGGCTGCACAGCAAGGAAGTGGTAGAGCTGGAAGGCACCCAGGCAGGCTGACACCTGAGTCTCTGCTCTTAGCCACTCAGCTTGTGTCCCCAGAGGTGGCTTAGCTTTAAGCTTAGAGGCTTTCAGGGCAAACAGCCTTTGGGCAATGATGTTCATAACTGAGCCCTCTGGAAATTTGTGCTTCCTGTCCCACCGCTGGGCACACCTCAGCATCTTAATCTGAACCCCAGACGCTTTCTCTGGGTGTCCAACCCTGTGACATGTCCCCCTTTGTTTTTTTAGACCGAATCTATGCTTAGACATGTCCCTTTTTTATGCTCATGATGTTTTTTCAGCTCCCATTCCCCACCCCCATTCTCTCCCTAAGTTCCCTAACCTTCCCCATTTCCCAGACTCTTTCCCTCTCAGGAAGGTTCATTTCCTGCTGAAGCCTCCTCTCACGCCAGCCTTGCAAAGTAAAAGCCTAGAACCCATAAAAATCCCCCAGCGAGCTATGGTCAGTTGGGTCTGACCCTTTGTCCAAGCTGTTTGCAGGTGAGGCCCAAGAGAGGGCCTGAGCTCAGATCTGCCCCCGTTCCCAGAGACGCTACACTCAGATGAGGTTTTCATGCAAATTAGGACACCATGCGCTTTCCCCACATACTTTTTGTCTGTCAGTAAATTATCATGACAACAGTAGAAATTATATGTGGTCTATGACATGAATGACATTCTCATGATGCAGTGACTTGTGCAGTGCGTGACAGGTGCAACTGTTCATGTGGCTCCTTTGGCTGCCTACTCCCAATTAAAATGGGCCTTCATCAATCAGGATTACAAAGATGAGATTTCTCGAATCTCCCTCCACCCTCAAGCGGGGAAATTCGTTAACCCATTTATGCTGGAGGTTGCAAATTTTTTTGTGTCTGAACAATCAGACCTTGGCGATGACCTTGAGCAGCAGGATATAAATAACTCCCACAAGCTTAGCGTTCCAATAATGGAACTCTAGGCATAAGTAGGTTGTTAGGGAACATACACTAGGACCAAGAGGAAAGTTCAGCTTCTCTATGTAAAGGAGGAAGCCAGGTATTGCTCCCTGGGCAGGCCAACCCCTGGCCAAAACTTAAATGAAACGTAATTTCAGCCCTTAGGGCAGGCAAAGAGGAGACCTCCATGAGTCTGTGTGTGTGGAGTGGTGGCCCTGGGTGTTCTACGGGGTCAGGAGATTTGTGGCATCTTGCGTTTGATCCTCAATCCTTGGAACTGCCCCACTCCAGCTGCTGACAGGTGACCTGCTTGGGGACTGCTCACCTGTATAGCAGGTGAGGGAAGGTGTACTGTGGTGAGGATGGGGGAAGGGAGGTTCAAAACTTGCATACCGAGGTATCTATCAAAATTATAAATGCATACAGGCTGGGTGTGGTGGCTCACACCCGTAATCCTAGCACTTTGGGAAGACCGAGGCAGGAGAACTGCTTGAGGCCAGGAGTCTGAGATCAGCTTGGGCAACATAGTGAGACCCCATCTCTATAAAAAAAAAAAAAAAATTAGCTAGGCATGTTCCTATGTGCCTGTGGTCCCAGCTACTCAGGAGGCTGGGGTGGGAGGATCACCTGAGCCCAGGAGTTCAAGGCTGCAGTGAGCTATAATTTCACCACTGCACTCCAGCCTGGGCGACAGAGGGAGAACCTGTCTCTAAAAAAACAAAACAAAAAACTCCCCAAAAACTAAAATTCTAAACACATTTAGTTTCTGACCCTGCAGTCCCACTTCTGGGAATAGACACCCTCCAACCCACAGTCACACAACAGAACACTATGCAGCCACACAGAAGAATAAAGATGGCCGGGCGGGATGGCTCACGCCTGTCATCTCAGCACTTTGGGAGGCGGAGGTGGGAGGATCGCCTGAGCCTGGGAGTTCCGGAGCGGCCTGGCAACATGAAAAACCATGTCTCTACCAAAAAATACAAAAATTAGCTGGTGTACTGGTGTGCACCTGTGAAGAGACTGTCCACGTTTTGCAACAGAAAGATCTCTAGAATGTGTGGTTATGAGAAAAAAGAATCACAGAATTGAACAGCTGTGTAGACTGCTACTCTTTAGGGTAAGAAAGAGGAGGAGGATGTCGATTTGATTATACTTATAATTATAATTGCATAAATAAACATCGGAAGGATACGCTGAGGAACTAAAGGGGTTGGATGTTGGGGGTATAGGAAATAGAATGGAAGTAGGGGCAGGTAGAGGTATACATCTTTCCAGAAACATTCCTAACATTTTAAACATCTAGGGCAAGAGTACAAAAAGAGACCGCATACTATGGGGAAATATCTAAAAGGTAACTAAATAAAACATGATTGCCGGGCGCGGTGGCTCACGCCTGTAATCCCAGCACTTTGGGAGGCTGAGGTGGGTGGATCACAAGGTCAGGAGGTTGAGACCAGCCTGACCAACACAGTGAAACCCTGCCTCTACTAAAAATACAAAAATTAGCCAGTCATGGTGGCACATGCCTGTTGTCCCAGCTACTCGGGAGGCTGAGGCAGGAGAATCCTTTGAACCCAGGCGACGGAGGATGTGGTGAGCTGAGATCGTGCCACCGCTCTCCAGCCTGGGTGACAGAGCGAGATGCCATCTCAAAAAAAAATAAATAAATAAAAAATAAAAAATAAATGAAACATGCTTTTATGCTTCCACTTCACAAACATACATTCCTTTACACTCTGGAAGGTCAGGGTGGAATTTAGAAAACAGATATCTGCATTGGGTCAACGTGTGAGGAGAGCCAGCCCTGTCCCCTTCTCTTCCTAGTCACAGCTCTGTCCTGCCCGAGGGCCTCCATACACGTGTGTGGGCACTCCAGCTTGTACGTCCAAGCTCCAGCCACATTTGTGCCAACAGCCACCCCTCGGATGTCCCTGGGTTACGAACAGACCCATATGGGAATCTCACGCAAGTTCATGGAATCGGGGCTTGGGCAGGGAATTCCGGGATCCCAGTGACTCAAAACATGGTCTAGAATGTGGGGCACAAGCTCTTGGTAGACATGTCCCCTTGGCTCCAGGAACTTATCCCACGGGAGTGGCACGACCGGAGGAGGGCCGGGTGAGCCTCAGGGCAGGACCCCCTTGCCTACGTCCAAGATATTATCTTTTATCTATGTTAGTTTTTGCATCATATAACCTTTCCATATCAAAACATCTAAAATTGTATCTAAACACGTGCATGATGAAAAATGACATCGCATCTGGGGGCCCTCCAGACTTCCAAGGCCTAGAGTTAACAGTTCTGCTTATGAGTCCCTGTCATCTTCAAAAGCCTGGGCCTCGGGCCAGCTTCACTGGCGCTGTGTTGTCCCCGGGCTGCCGCCCAAGGTCAGGGTCCCTCCACTGCAGGCTTGGGGTCTCACTGGTCCCCGGAGGCCACCTCCCCGAGACTCCGACTGCCCACACGTGCAGCCCCAGCATCACTTACATTGTAGAGGAGATCAGTCCACCCTTCCATGGTTATGCACTGGAAAACGGTCAGCACTGCGAACAGAATGTTGTCGAACTGAGTGATCCCGTTGTTGGGCCCTTCCCAGTAGGGCTGACATTTGGTCCCATTGGGGCAGGTGCGGGCGGGTTCTTCTGTCCCACATGGAGCTGGAGACTCACCCTGAATGTCATCTATGAAAGGGAAGGGGAGAAAAGTCAGGGGAAGGAGCAGGGAAAACCAGCTCTGAGCTATAGGGACCAGTGACTAGGATGCTGTTGGAACAAATAACTATTGGGACAAACGTGATCAGCCTTCAAAGAAATCAATGTTTGGCTTTGCGGGTCTATGACTTGTTTCCTATTGATTAATTTCTTCTCTAGGCTTCACTACTTTTCTCTTTCTGTTTTCCATGAGTTTTCATTTTCCTTTTGTTTTTTTGCTATTCTTTTCCTAAACCTTTGAGATGGATGGATGAACTGCCTTTAAGGCTACGAATTGCCTTTAAGTGTGGCTTTACCTGCATCTCATAAATTTTGTCATGTGTTATCTTTATTGTTCAAGTAATTTTTCCACTATTATTTCTTCTTTGACCTATGGGTAACTTAGACATATTTCTTTTTAAAATAACTTGTTAGGTATACATATATGAAAATAGAGG
>PVKV010026087.1:0-28607 GCA_004027835.1 Alouatta palliata | reverse complement strand
AGCTACCGAACATCATAGCTTAGCTTAGCCTAGCCTATCTTAAATGTGCTCAGAACATTTACATTAGTCTAAAGTTGAGCAAAATCATCTAACACAAAGCCTATTTTATAATAAAGTGTTAAATATTTCATGTAACTTATTAAATGCAGTACACTGTAGAGTCTATGGCTGAATGGGAGCTGAGGTTTGCTGTGGCCCCCAGCACATATCCCTAGCTTAGGAAAAGATCAAAATTCAGAATTCAAAATATACTTTCTACTGAATGCATATGTACCAGTGGGTGTGATACAAGAACTTTACTTAAACATCAACTTGCTCATTTTCCAGTGCCTCTCTCTGAGTGGCTGGTGTTCCTAATGACCAGGCTAGTAGGGATCGCCCAAAGCCTGTATCATTACCTTGCTCTGTGTTGTCTCAAGAGAAGAACAAACAGCTGCAGGTCAAGTACAAATTGGGCTGCTTTTGTCCAGTCCCATGTTTTGATTTGCTTCACAAAGCTCAATGCACACTTAGTTTCCTGCTAAATTACAATGCTGCTGTGGTTTGGAAAGCCTGGCATATCTTACCTTAAACTGTAGCACTGTGTGTACTTAAGTGTATGAACAACTTTATTTCAAACTTAGATTGGAAAGTCTAAATTCACAGATAGATGGGAACTACAAATACTGAGTAAAAAAAAATTAGGAGAAAGATAAATTCTTATAATGTAGTAAGAATGAGTTTAGTAAACAATTCATGTTCAAGAAAGATATTTAAAGTGTTTATATATTTAATTACTAGTATGGAATGGGCACCATCCAATCAATGGATGTCTAGCCAATTAAAATGAAAGTCATTAAAATAACCAGCACAGTTGTTTCCCTCCATACTGGCTGAATATGAGACACATGATTCTTTGAGAGGATACCTCTTAATGATCTTTTGTTTCATCCACAGGTAACCACAGGGAATTCGCCTTCAAGTGCTCATTTGATAATTATACAAATAAATAATTGTGGGTGCTAAACATCTACTTATGGGGGAAATTATTGGTAAGGGAATTTAGAAACGTCCAATAGTGATAACTCTGTTGGTACATGAGCCTACTGCCTGTCCAGATAAGAACCTATGGGAGAATCTGGAACAGAGTGGGGATGAATTGGCTAACATCACTGTGTAAAAGGTTCTTTCCCACAAAGAACTTCGAATTTATATATTTCCTAAAGCTATAGATACTGTACTCTGTGTAATTAAGGTGGGTCAGAAAATAACGAATCCATCGGCTCTCTCTCACCTTTCTTGGCTTCCACTCCAGAGGCCAGGGCAGCTGTGGTGGTTGGTCTGAGCTCAGAGCTACTCTGAGGGGTCACATTTGCTTTGGTGGTGTTGGCCTTTCCTTTCTTGTCATTTTTGGAAGTGTCACTGGGCACATCGGCTATGTCACTCTGGAATAGAAACATTTACATTGACCCAAATGAAGGTCACTCAAGGTCAAATATCTTGCACATTCTTTATTTTACTGAATCTAGTTGGTACCACTCAACTTCTCCCATACCCTTCCTAGACTTCTACTCTCTAAAGATCTTTGCCTAGCAGGAGTAAATATTATGTGGTTTCCTTAGGCTTGAGGCAAAGGATCCAGCCAAGGAAAGAAGATCCAACTTCTTAACAAGCAGAGAATACTTTCTCTTTTTCTGGCTATTGGAGAGATGCTACATCCATTCCAAACTGAGGAGTTTGGTAAAGAGAACATTTAAAAACAAAGAAACAATGCAAGTGTGCACTGGAATGGGAGAAGGTTGGGATGCAAGGCTGGCAAACAGTGAAAAATCAATAATAAATGCTATTTTGGCTGATGCCAGTATTGGCATGGCGGCTCATGCCAGTAATTTCAATGCTTTGGCAGGTCAAGTGGGAGGATCGCTTGAGGCCAAGAGTTTGACATCAGCCTAGACAACAGAGTGAGACCCTGTCTCAACAAAAAAAGTAAAAACTTAGCCAGGCACAGTGGCATGCATCTGTAGTCCCAACTGCTCAGGAAGCTGAGGTCAGGGGATGGCTTGAGCCCAGGAGTTCAAGGTATGATCACACTACTGCACTCCAGCCTGGGCAATAGAGCAAGATCCTATCTGTTTAAAAAATAAACAATTACAAATAAAAAGCAATTATCATTAATTCACTGAACTGGGTTAACTGGTATTTCAGTGTATCACAGAAACGTCCTGTTTTTGTTTGAATATCCTATTCTGTTTGAATGTTCCTTATCTGAAATGCTTGGGACCAGAAATGTTTCGATATCAGATTTTGGGATATTTGCATATACATAATGAGGTATCTTAGAGATGGAACCCAAGTCTAAACAGAAAATTCATTTATGTTTCATATACGTCTTCTACAGTGCCTAAAGCTAATTTTACACAATATTTTTGGTAATTTTGTGCATGAAAGAAAGTTTGTATACCCTGAACCTTCAAAAAGCAAAGGGATGACTATCTCATGTCAGCACTCAAAAAGTTTTGAATTTTGGAGCATTTCAGATTTTGGATTCTCCGATTAGAAATGCTCCACTTACATTTAAACCTTCCTAAATGCATCACAAATGTTTTTTCATTTTGTTTCTAATAGGGAAAGGGTCCCCAGATGTGAGTTAAACCACTGATAATGACGTGGGTTTTTCTTATGGCAGTCACATTTTATTAAACATGCCGCACTTTTGTAGACCCTTAAAACTATTGTTGAGTTGATGGGCTCAGTTTTAAAAACCCTCTTTAAACTTGCTAATTCATTACTTTATCTTGCTTTTGTAATCACTGTTGGACACTCAAACTCCCACAACTTGCCCATCTTTAATCAACCATTTCTACTTACGGTTTCAATGCCCATAGCTCTCATTTGGTCTGCTCTCTTTTCTGTAATTGAGAGAAATTTCTTTGGATCTGATAAAGCATCCACAATATCTAGGGGAAGGGGAAAAACAAATGAGCTGTTAATTCTCTGTTTTACTGAAAATATTCAAGAAAACTTTGCTCAATAAACTACAATCTGGACACCTGCTGTGCTTTCTGTTAACAATCTTTTCCTGGGACATAAACACTCTGAGGAAGGCACAGCTAGCTGCAGAAACCAAGAAAGGAGTAAAAGCAAGGACCAAAGACCAGATGTTTTTTTTATTGTCCCTTTTTTCCCTTTAGTTTTTCCCAGTATGAAGGAGGTAGAGTGTCAGGACAAACCGAGTGCACTGCTGTGGATTCTTGACTGTTTTTTCACTTGTGTGTGACTTCTGACAAGTTGATTAATGCCCCCAGCCTCAGTTTCTTTATCTGAAAATTAGGGTGGATATCACCTGCCCTGCAGAATCATCATAATACTTCAATGAGATGACGAATGTAAAAAGCACCTGAGGCATGTAGGTCTTATTTTTTAATACAGAGGCTAATATATATTCAAAGCCAATTTTGGTTCCATGGTAGACAAAAGGAAATCTTTCTCTAGTATTTTCTCAAGTATAACTTGAACTTACAAAAAAGTAAAATTTCATATTTATATTAATGTCATTTGAAGAGTTCCAAGTACTTTCAGAGTTTCATATAATTGTATACAATTTACTCATAGTATTAAAGGATTAATTATTCTTGTTAACTTGAAACCCTCCACAATTTATACATTTTAAATACTGTGTAAGTTTATAAAGTTTTCCCTTACAGAATCACCTTCCTAATTACAATCTTAATATAATTCTTAAGATAACTTTCTCAGTATATGGGACACATAATTCTCTCAGTTTTAGTTTTTTCTTTTCAACTTTATAATAGAAAATAACATCTGCACATGGTTGGCCTGGCACAGTGGCTCATGCCTGTAATCCCAGCATTTTAGGAGGCCGAGACAAGTGGATCACCTGAGGTCACAAGTTTGAGACCAGCCTGGGCAATATGGTGAAACCCCGTCTCTACTAAAAATACAAAAATTAGCTGGGTGTGGTGGCCCGCGCCTGCAATCCCAGCTACTTGGGAGGCTGAGGCAGGAGAATTGCTTGAACCAGGGAGGTGGAGGTTGCAGTAAGCTGAGATTGTACCATTGCATTCCAGGCCGGGCAAAAGAGTGAGACTCCATCTCAAAAAAAAAAAAAAAAAAAAACAGAAAGAGAGAGAGAGAAAATAACATCTGCTCGTGATTAACATTAACATTCAAATACATAAAAAGTGAAAAGTTAAAACTTCCTCTTCTGCCAATCTTACACCCAGAAGGTAACTATTATTAACCATTTCTTGTATCTTTTCAGATATTTTTTAAAACTCCAAATGGGTTCATAGTTTTCTACACCATTTTTTTAATATTAAATATCTTGGGAAACATTCTCATATTGGCAATGTAGCTCTAATACATTAATTGTAATGGCTGTTTAAACTTTCTGTTCTCTGAAAGGTGGTAATTTCTTTAACCAGTTCCCTATTGATAAGACAGTGTGTCCTTCCAGTTCTTTGCTATTAAAGTATCATTGTAGTGAATGCCTTTGAAAATTTCATAGCATACCTCTACATATATTTATAGAATAAATTCCTAGAAGTTAGAATGATGGGTAAGTGTATTTGTCCTATGGTAGTTATTGCCAAATTGCACTCTGCCTAAATTGCATCAATTTAGATGTAATGTGAGAAGATCTGTTTTTATGACCCATGATCCCTAAGAACTCTGCCTCTCGACAACAGCTGTAGAAAAATTAGTTCTTAAATTTTGCTCAGGATAAAAAATCACAGACAATTATTTTTGGCAAGTTAATATTCTAGGATTTATCTGCTTTTATAAAAATTTTCAAGTATACACAAAAGTGGAGAGAAAAGTACAATAACCCCTCATATATTGATGATGATGACCAAACAATTATAAATATTTGTTTGCCGTATTTTGTTTATATTCCTTCCATTTTTTCTCTTTCCTCTGTGTTGAAATATTTTAAGGTAAGTTCCATATATCAGAACATTTAATTTCTAAAAAGTTGTCTCTGCAGCTCTACAAAAGAAGGGAAATTTCTCTTGGAGCCAACCATCCCAATAGTGTATCTAACAAAATTAGCATAATTCTTTACTATGATATAACACACAGCCCATCTTAATATTTCCCCTATTTATAGTTGCATTGTTTGAATCAAGGTAGCAAATTTCACACTATGTCTCTGATAATTATATCTCTTAAGTCAATTTTAATCTAAAGCAATCCCTCTTGACATCTTCTTTCTTTAAGAATACTTCTAGGATGTGCTGTGACCTTATATGCATTGCACTGAAGTACATAAAGGCTGGTTGTCCCACTTGTGATGCTAAGTTCCTCAAGCAGGCTCAGGAGGTGGCAGCTCGATCTCTGCATCACAACGCTGCCATCTCTCTTCACAACCAATCGGTGATTCTCACAGCAATACTTTGGCTCCCAAGATTACTTTTAGTGGTGCTGATGGTGTTGACATCTCTGTTCAGTTAGCAGTGTCTGGAGGAGACACAGGCTCTACCTCCGTTGCATAGAGAGGAAATACAATGTTCAGATGACGACTTCGATGCCAGTTCAGGTCCTTTCTACTCAGCATCCCTCTACCCCGTGGTCACTGGACTCCCATAAGGTGATGCTGTGTTAGGAGAACCATATGGCCTTATCATCATCAGGGTGCCAAGAGTGGGCATGACTAAAGTCCTTTAGCACATGAGGACACAATTTCACCAACCTGGACTTTTAGCACAACTCCTTGTGCCTGACTCCCAAATGCTTCTTCCTGCCAATTGTCCACACCATCATGGGGCAGAGTGAGGTTTAACTTGTATCCACTTAACTTTCCTGCCCTTCTTTGGAGGAGATATACTTGGTCTATGCATCTCTTCACACTCCCAGGTTGGATATGCTTTGCCAGGTATCCAATCCCAATGGTACATTTCAGTGATGACACACAGGACTGGGTGGTCAGGAAACAAACACTCGCTAATTTTTAATGACATATAATCAGTCTCGGGGCCGGAAGAGAATATATGGCATTTTTGAGGAGTAACTGGTAGTCTTTTCCATAGGAATAACAGATAATACTTTAATTACTTAAAACAACTTATAAAATTAATAAAGCAAGACATTGCAGAACGAAATAATTCTATCTTAACCAAGCATTTTTGTATTGGTGTCATTTTTGCATATGAATACATATTTTACATGGTTTATGTTATATAACCTGCCTTTTCATTGATGTATATATCCGCATAGTTCTGAAAATTATTTTTAGTAAATGGTTAGTGTCTCATTGATTTTCTATATTAACCTATTCTCCACTGGTAGATATTTAGATGGGCTTTCAATTTGTCTATAAAAGATGAATTTAGAAATATCTTAGTGCAAAAAATGATTTGTCATTTTATCAGAAAGTTAATGGTTCAATTAAATAATACAGCAATTTACATAACTCATATGCCTGATAGGCATTCCTAACAAAATTTATTCTTAATAAGCTTTAAAATAGTTATTGAAGAATAATGAATGGAAGGGGAACTAAGAAAATAAAGCAGAGGTTGGGCACAGTGGCTCTTGCCTATAATCCCAGTATTTTGGGAGGCCAAGATGGGTGGATCATTTGAGGTCAGAATTTTGAGACCAGCCTGGTCAACATGGTGAAATCCTGTCTTTTCTAAAAATACCAAAAAAAAAAATTATATATAAAAAAGAAATATTAAAATATTTATATATTTTAATTTATATAGACATATAAATTAAAAGCAGTATTAAGAGGGTAGAGTAGGTTGAATAGTGTCCACCAAAACTCCTGTCTACCTAGAACCTCAGAACATGATGTTAGTTATAAATAGGGTCTTGCTTAGGTTTTAGAAAAGGATTGAACTGAGATCATACTAGAACAGGGTGGGTCTTAAATCCAATCACTAGTATCACTATATGAAGGGAGAGGACATAGAGTCACAGAGAAGAAGGCCATGTGACAACAGAGGCAGAGACTGGAGTAGTGCAGCTACAAGCCAAGGAATGCCAGGCACTGTCCGGAGCCACCAGAAGCCAGGAAGAGGCACGGAAAGATTCTTCCCAAGAGCCTCCAATCTCAAATAGCAAACTAGATACTTCAAGGACAAGCATGTCCAACTCATGGCCTGCAGGCCACACGCAGCCCAGGATGATGGCTTGAATGCGGCCCAACACAAATTCGTAAACTTTCTTGAAACATTATGAGATTTAATGTATGAACCTTTTTTTTTTTTTTTTTTTTAGCTCATCAGCTACAGTTAGTGTATTTTATGTGTGGCCCAAGACAATTCTTATTCTTCCAATGTGGCCAAGGGAGGACAAAACGTTGGACACCCCTTTCTAGTATGTATAATTTGATGATGTGGTGGCAGGTGTTCGTTCTGTAGCTGGAGTTATAGATCAATGTAGAAGAATGGCATTTGAATACTGGGGACAGTTCTGCCAAAATTTTTCTGCCAAAGTGCAAAGGGCTCAGCATTAGGAAGCCAAGGCCCTTCTTAGCAGCTTTAAGATAATTTTTCATTGTAATTCAGTGTCTCCACTGGCCAGGGGCATATACACCCGAGACATACGGATAGGTAGATAGGAAGAGAGTTGCATATCGAAAAAGGAAACTGATTTTTAATAGCCACATTTAAAGTAATCAGACTGAAAAGCTGTACCTCAACTATCTCATACCTATGTACTTGTGTAACTGTACTTGAAAATGGTATTTATTTTTTCCTTGCCTCAGCCCAGAAAAATAACTCAAGGAAGTGGTTAAATAAATCTGGTATATTCTTGGCCAAAGTTTTGCATATTCAAGTAAACCCAGTACCTTTCTTTGGTGCCAATATGAGGTTTCCTTGGGTTTCCTTCCTTTTATTGGTGAATACTGTGGTTGCCTATTTCCCATTTAGAGTTCCACAGGACAAATCACTGTGGCAAGAATTCATTTTCAATGCTGATCAGCATCCACTGGCAGGTGAGTAGGCCTCGCTAGGGATGAGCGACATTGTACATCTAACAGAGCAGAGATGGATGCATGCAAACTCCTGACTCTGCAGAACCAACGAGGGTGACCTAAAACACCCTAGAAACTTGGAGGACACAGCAGGGGCTCCGGAACCTCTCCTTTTAAAAAGAAACCAGTCTGCTTTTTCTGATTTGGTTCTTTAAGACTTAAGACTTTACTTACGTGTATTTTTAAAAACAACATCTATTTCTGGGCATAATGCCATTTCCATGAAGCTGGTCTCTCCTAGTGAAGACTCTCCACATATTCCCTGCTTTTCCCCTCCCCTTCTCCCTCCTGTGCTTCCTGACTTCCACATAGAGTTGAAAGCATCAATTTAGGCGTCTCTAAGAATGGAAATAAAGATAGTAATTCCTTAGAACTGACTTCCAGATGCTTACCGACTTTTCAGGAGAACTTGGTTGATTTTTGTTTGTTTAACCAATGCTTTTCAAATCATTGAGTGCCTCAGTGGGGAGCACTGCCCATGGTACCTACACTCCCCCTCCCCACCCATATATGCTGGCTCCTGGCCCAGTTCCCTCCCGTTTCCCTCTACTATTTCTAATTTATCAAGAGGTACAGGCAGAAGAGAAATACATGTTCCCCGATGAGCTGTGATGTGGTGCTGATAAATAAAGGCAAACCCCAAATCTATGGTTTTGTCTTAGTCCTTTAGGTTCCTACCGAAAGATTAAGCATTTCTCAAGCTGCATTTCCTAGAATGGTAGAAAATGCAGTAGCTGCTTGGGCAACAAGATCTTGTGGTCAAATAAGATTGGGAAATGCTCATATTCTCTCCCTCCTCTTGGGCATTCACAGTACAACCCATTGCACTAGATAAGCCTGTTTAAATTTGCCTAGTCTAGCAATTTCCAATGTATTTCACCATCCATCCTGCCCCCTTCCCCTCCAGAGCATTTTTTCTTGAAGTCTTACTAATATTTTCCGTAGTTCAGAAAGGGCCACAGAAAGATATCACTGTGAATATGCAACCAAGTTTTTCAACAAACATTTAATAGAATATGACATTTTAGCACCCACAAAGAAAAGGACAGATGGAACAAGTTTAAATTGCATCAGGAAGTCCTGACATTATTCCCAAGGAATGGCATCTTAATTAAGAATATTCTTCCTTTAGAAATATCTGATATAAGAAATAGCCAACTATCTCTGTAAAAATGGTTGGAAAGCAACGCTATGAAAACACTGGGCAGAGAGAACAAAAAACACCACCCCACTCCCCAGGATATATTTTTAATAATAGGGAAGGTGGAAAGGGGAAATGTACAAAGAAATAGAGGGTCACTTCATCTTCCCTTATGTAAAATAGTTGTAGAAGAGACAAAATGTATGGTTGCAGAAGTAATGATCAGCACTGCCCAAGAAACAAAGCGCTGGGAGGCTCATGAAACAGCCGGGAGTGACATTTTGATACAGTGCTGAGGCTCCATAGATTCTGGAAGCAAAGCGTCAACTCTCTTATTTGCTCCCCTCCCTATCACTCAGTAATAATAAAAGAAATACAAGTGATAAAACCCACCCAAAGCAACAGTGGGTGAAAAAGAAATACCGACCCTTGTTTCATTGTCATTAGCCCTGGAAGTGCTTCCGGTCTCCAACAGCAGTGTCTAACAATGATAAAGCCTCACAATGGGCAAATGTCATCTATGGTGGTGTTGGCACCTACAGATAAAGCAGCAAAGATGACCCCAGCACTCGGAGTCTCACTGGACTTGACAAAGGATGAATGCTCCTAGTACCCAATCTAGTACTTCTATTTGTGTATGACTGAGGCAGTAAAGGATAGAGTTGTTTTTCTTTATGTTCTGTAGCAAAATAATACTGAAAACATTAAACTAAGGTTTTGTGATTTATTCCTAATCATCTGTCCTAAATGTTACCTATTTTTTTAAATTGAAATTTAGTATTGTGGGACATTTTGCATCTGGGATACTTAGAAACAGACAGAAAGGGTTCAGAAGGTTCAGAAACAGCCAGGAAGGGTTTTTTGTTTGTTTGTTTGAGACAGAGTCTTGCTCTATTACCCAGGCTGGCATGCACTGGCACAATCTTGGCTCACTTCAACATCCGCCTCCCAGGTACAATATATTCTTGTGCCTCAGCCTCCAGAGTAGCTGGGATTACAGATTTGTGCCACTATGCCCAGCTAATTTTTGTATTTTTAGTAGACGCAGTGTTTTGCCATGTTAGCCAGGCTGGTTTTGAACTCCTGGCCTCAAGTGATCCACCGGCCTCAGCCTCCCAAAGTGCTGGGATTCTAGGCGTAAGTCACCATGCCCCGCCAGTTTTGAGAATTTTTATGCTGTAGAAATGAGAAGGAGAAGGAGTTGTACTCAAATTCCTGCCTGTTTCCTGGGGGGCCAAGGAAGAAAACTTCAGTGTTTATCCAAAACTCGATTATGGCTGACATAAAATGTAATCCTACACAGCTAATAAAAATATAAAAATATTTAATGACATGGAAACATATTCTGAAAAAAAGATTAAGGTTCCAAATGAGTAGGTACAGCAAGATTTAATTTTATTAAAAATAAAACAAAAGGCCAGGCTAACCCCTATAATCCCAGCACTTTGGGAGGCTGAGGTAGGTGGATTACCTGAGGTCAGGAGTTTAAGATCAGCCTGGCCAATATGGCGAAATCTTGTCTCTACTAAAAATACAAAATTAGCCGAGCATGGTGGTACATGCCGGTAGCTTCAGCTACTCCGAAGGCTGAGGCAGGAGAATTGCCTGAACCCGGGATGCAGAATTTGCAGCGAGCCGAGATTGCTCCATGCCACTCCAGCCTGGGCAACAAGAGCGAAACTCTGTCTCAAAATAAATAAATAAACAAACAAAAAATATGAGATTGCAAGTAAAAAGTAGCTCTCTCTGGGCAGTAGATTTGTGAGGGACCCCATTTGATTCTCTGTGTCCTTATAATTTCTCTCTGATACATATTTTAGCTACTTTAATTTTTATAGAATAAATCTGCTACACATATCTGTGGAACAAGGTAATTAAAATCCACACTATCCTTCTTTAGCTAAATACAAATATAATGATGTACATTTGACAGATTTCTTTTTTTTCTAGAAAAAAAAATTTTTTTTTTTTTTCTAAAAAATGTTGAGTGTGATGGTGCTGAGCTTCATTTTGAACTTGTTCGTCTGGAATGAACAGGGACAAGCAAGACTCCAGGGAACACAGACTATATAGATTTCCTACCTCACTGGCTTAGCACATAAACACATTGAGACATGAATGTGGGAGGTTAGCTAAACAGAGAAAATATAAATATATTTTGAATAAGTCAGGAAGCTATGAAGAAGATCAGAGATTTGGAAAAAGGCAGTTCTCATATTCTTCTTCTGTTATCTACTGGGAAGACCCTGAAACCTCATAATGTGTGCCCCTGGTTTTTTCACATATAAAATAGATGACAAGAGAATTTTGAATAAATTGTATTTGAATGTCAAATCTGGTTAAGACATCAACTGCAGCCTCTTATCAATGGTACATAGAAATTTCAAATGCTTCTGATAAAAAGTAAGCAGCTACAATGGCATGTTAGGAAAGAATACTGGCAGGACTAATATTAAAGAGATTAATTTGGCTCAATACTTAAATACAACACTGGTAATAAGCTACATTGTAAATACAGATGTTTCTGCAGCACAGATCTCCCTATGCTTACATCCATTCTGAACAACTTCATGTTTTTGGATCTCTTTACAGAAAGTGTTTGGCATAAAGTAGACGCTAAACAAATGATTTATTTCCCTTTTCTATTCATGTGGCTTATTTCCCAAGAATGTATTAAAATTTCAGTGGAAAGTTAACCCATGCAGAGGCAAAACTTTTAAATCTTCCACTATATGGGCTTATACAACCATTTCTGAAATGTGTGAGGTATTCCACCGTTCCTGCTTTCTAAGCTCAAGTATTTGGAGCATGATTTAACTCAACTGATGCCCCGCGGCCACTACTGTGCTGTGTTGCAGGGAGGTTTCTGGGGTTTGCCATGGGCTGCTGCTCCTAAACCCACCATTGGTCTCTAGTACCCTTTTCTGATCCTCTTACCCAGCCTCACAGCACCCCTTTCCAGCCTTTTTATGGGTTATTACACCTATTACTGTATGTTGTAACTTCTAATGTGCTTCCTTTTTTAATGAAAGACAAAGGAGGCTGGGTGCGGTGGCTCATGCCTGTAATCCCAGCACTCTGGGAGGCTCGGGCGGGCGGATCATGAGGTCAGGAGGTTGAGACAAGCCTGGCCAACATCGTGAAACCCCGTCTCTACTAAAAAGATACAAAAAAAAAAAAAATTGCTGGGTGTGGTGGTGAGTGCCTATAATCCCAGCTACTCGGGAGGCTGAGGCAGGAGAATCACTTGAACCCAGGAGGTGGAGGTTGCAGTGAGCCAAGATTGTGCAAAAAAGAAAAGAAAGAAAAAAAGAGGGAGGGAGGGAGAAAAAGAGAAAAAGAAAGGAAGGAAGGAAGGACAAAGAAAGAAAGGAAAAGAAAACAAAGACAAAGAAAAAGAAAGAAAGAGAAAGGAAGGAAGGAAACGAAAAGAAAGACACAGAAAGAAAGAAGGAAAGAAAGAGATAAAGAAAGAAAAAGAGAAAGAAAGAAAGGAAAAGAAAGAAGGAAAGACAGGGAGGAAGGAGTCTGGACTATGAATTTTGGAATGGAAAAATCCTCATAGCTAATTTTATTTTTTGACTCTGATATTAGACTGTTAAAGTTGTGGATTGGTTGCAGAAAATCTGCCCTCCAGAGAAGCATGCATTACTAAAAACTAACAGCAAAATAATCCCCTATTCCCTAACTAGATGATGTGTTCTAGTACAGGAATCACATCTGTATCTACAGACACCCCCTCTACCCCCAAGTGCTCATACAGTTCTGAGCCTTGCTATGTCATGTGCTCTAATGATAAGTACCTCACAAGAATGCTATGAGGGAGGTAGCATTATTACATTCACTTTGCAGGGGAGGAAATGAGGGGTTTGAGAGGTTACATCTTATTCCCAAGGTCACTCAGCCAGCAGTGGAGAGTGAGGATTGGAACCCTTGGCTAATTGGATGTTGTCATCCTGCTATACTATTTCTTTATGGTTCAACAGGCTGACAATGTAGAGGATCTTTGCTTTTTTTTAAATGTTACTGGCTTCCTCGGGAGGCTGAGGCAGGAGAATCACTTGAACCAGGGAGTCAGAGGTAGCAGTGAGCCAAGAATGTTCCACTGCACTCCAACCTGGACAACAGAGTGAGACTCTGCCTCAAAAAAAAAAAAAAAAAAAAAAAAAAAAAAAAGTTACTGGCTTAGATGGGGCTCATAAAAAGTTAACATGTTTGCATGTAAGCAAAATCCTATGATTTAATCTAGCTTTGGATTCCTTCCACTGACTACCTTAAAGCATGGGGATTGATGACTGGGATTTTTTATGAAATTGAACTCTTTTGTGGATTTGGAAGAAAACTCAGGCATGTTGATAGCTGAATTCAATTTAAATCTTTTAGTGATACTATTAATAAGATATCATGGTTTCACCTTAATTATGTCTTTTTTCCCCTAGTCTGATTGTCGATATAAATGTACCCTTCACAAAATGTGTTTGTAAAAATTAATAGACAACATAAAATTATAGTATTTTAAAATAAGAAAGGACTCAAAAGGTAATCTAGCTTTGTGCTTTTATTTCTCACTATGAAACCTGAGGTTATGATGCATTCTTGATATATTCAAGGTGATCAGGGTTGGCAGCATTAGCAGTAATAGATAGCATTATTTAAATAGATAGTATTTATAAATAGATAGTATTATAAATAGTATTATTTAAAGCATGGGAAGATGTTTTATAATCTTATAATCTAGTCCTCATCTATATCATATTCTGTACCCAAATATTTATCTTACCTCCAAATCCATCAGGCACATATGTTTTAAGAACAATATTGCAGAAAATTGTTGGCAGTGATAATGGTTTATTTCCCTCATTTCGAAGGGAAATGTGTCGATATCCTGCTTGGAGGCCATCAAGCGGGAGGATCCTCTGACCAATCAGCTTGTTGTTATCATCATACACTGCTATTCTCAAGACAGCCAGGTCTGGCAGGATCACCTGCAAACAGAGAACAGGACTTTTCATGGATTTTTCCAAAGCAGTGCCCAAGAACCACGACTCTAAGAATTGTGGACCAAATCCATGCTGTTCTTAAATGTTCTCTGATGGTGAAAATAAGTCCATGATCAATCTGCATTCCCAAAAACGTACTGAGTGAGCTACAATGCCCAAGCTACACTGAGAAAAGCAACTGGAACATGTTTCGTGGAAATTATCTTCTGAAAAACGTTAGATGAATGTTAAAGATTACTGCTCCAACTCTTGTGATTGATCCTTGTCCCTACCCATATAATGGATGAGAAAAAGGACACACTGAGAAATAAAGCCACTTTCCTCAATCACAGAGATATCAGTGACAGAGTAGGGCCTGGGAATTGGGGATCTTGAGGTCTAACCCTGTGATCTAATGTCTGGCATGCTCCTAACATCTATATTTGCTTGTTTTTAAGAATATGCAAGGTATCTCTGAATAAATGCTTCATGCATAAGAGATAACTTTTATGTATAAATGTGGGTCTTCCTTGTTTCTTGCACTCCTCAGGTTCTACCACATGTTGGGATGTTACATAGAGTAAGATGCTGTAGCTAGAAACATTAACATACTTAGATTCTAAGACACCTACCCTTGCCATCCCCAAACTGAACAAATGAACATAAAATCTGAGTTCAGATGGCAGAAACCTGATTCAGTTACAAAATAGCAACATTACAAAAAGGGTATCCAATGTGTTTAATCAGGAATGCCTTTTTATTGGCTAAAAGTAACCAGGACATCTTGCTCGATCTGAGTGCTTTGTTTAAAGCTACACAATGGATGTTGCCTATTTACATCTGGAGGCTACAATTTAATTCCAACTTAATGAAGATGAAGAGGAGAAATCATGGTAAATTAGCCAATTTCCTTCTCTTCCTCCTTATGCAGTGAACAGAGGCTTGGGCTTTGTCATTCTTGCCATGTGAGATGAGTGAAAAATTCAACAACAAGAAAGACAACAAAGCACTTGTTAGCAGTGAAAAAAACTATTTAACTTCTGAAGAAAATGGGAGGACTTAGAACTGGCATCTTGTTTCTAGTGCCAGAACTATTATATATAAACACTAAGTTGGATATTTCCTCATTCATTCAAAACAAAGAATGCCCGAGTCAACTTTCTCAACTTCCAGAAATGTGAGTAGGGATTACTCATTATGCCAAAGAACAGTAGCCATGTGGCAACGGATCCAGCTATAACAAATTGGAAAATCCAGGGAAGAACAAAACCAAATCACAGTTGTGTATGTAATTTACACCATGTCCTAACAGGGCCAGGGAAGGAGACAATGGGATGTGAGAGTTGTGTGGATAGTGGGATTCACACCCCAGGATAGACTTAAATGTCAAAATGGCCTGTTTTGTCAAACCTACATTGATCTTCCTTCATTTGGTTTCTGTAAGGCATTTACTCTATTCTGAAACGGATGATCCCTATTTTGTGAAGGCAAGAAGCTGATTGTTTGTGTTGCATAATATACCAATGGAGCAGAACCAGCTGGAAAACTTGTGCCCAAAGCAGCAGCAAGAAATCATTTTGGTCAGGATATCAGAGTGAGTAAGAAGGCAAAGTGAACATTCTTAGAGACAGCAGTACCGAGGTGTCGATTTTCCACTGAACCTTCAATTGACAAAAAAGAAACCAAGGGGAAGGGTGAGTAAGAGATTAAAAACTGAACATGAGAGAGAATGACTGTGACTGTTTTTAGGATCCAAGACACAGTATTAGGAGAAAAAAGTAAAACACTAACAACGGTACAAGAGGGTCAAGACCTGCAAGTAAGCAACAGGTATCACTCTTTCTGGAGAGACAGGACCATGCCCATGTAGTGACATCTATTGACCTTAATTTTGGAGTGCAGCATCTTACCTGACTATTTGGCTAAAGGAATAGTGTAAGTCACCAGTAACTTCCAGGATAGGGAAGAACTCTCCAGTATACGATGGCGTCCAACAGCAAAGACTCATTCTAAAAGATGGCAAATCAGAGCTTAGGCACTGCCATGCAGGAGATGGGCTCCTCCAAGGAGGAGAGGAGAACCAAAAGGAGGGCAGGGCCAAAAGAACCAATGCTCCTGTGACAGCTACAGAAGTTAGCCATTAGGAGAAGAGAAAAAGAAGATGTTGTGGGTCGAATAACTGTCCCTGTATCGTGCAGTGTCTGTGCACTAAAACACGGCTCCCAAGTTAGTAGAGTAAGTCTGACATGCTGAAAACGTCCTACCTTCCGAAATACAAATGACTCTTCGTTGTAAACTGGATTGAGTCCATTATTCATAACCATGCGAGTTCGGAATTCCTTACGTATGGTGTCAGTGGGCAAACCATACATATCCACTTCTACGTAGGTGCCAATTTTCTTATCTGATAAGAATTGACCTGATATAACCTGCAGCAGCAGAGAAACAGAACAAAGAGAAGTAAACTCTGTGTAAGCATTAGTAGCAAAGAATAATCAGGAAGTAAGAAATTCTGTTTTTTTGGGGGGGAGCGAGAATTTCAATTATCTATCATAGTAATGTATTCATTTTTTATAAACCACAACATTGAACTACTATATGCAAAAAGATCCCAACTGTTTCAAGCAGATGTTCTATCTTCTAGAACTGTCTAGAAAAAGAACAAAGAAAAAATATGCATAATACAAAGAAATAGTGTCCACGGCCTCTTCATCTCACCTAAGTGTCTACACCTATGAAATGAAGTGATGAATTCAGGTACGTCCTAAGATCCCTTCACAGCTCTGAAATTCCATCATGCCATACTAATTAATGAATTCTTTTCAAAGTCTTGAAAAGAGACACACAGAAAGAAAAACAAAGCTAGAATTTGTCTGTTATTACTGATATTGACACTGGTCAGCTAGGCGGTTTTACATATTTGTAAAGACCAATGTTAATCTATCTACGATAAAGCTATGGAGACATAATTTTTTATTTAGTGTTCAAATGACTATAGCCATTTATTAGGTTTCCTTTTTCTTTACATTATTGACTAGCTAACAATTTGAAACAGATGTTTTGGAGGTATAATTGACATACAATGAATTATATGCAATTCATTGGCTGTACAATTAGGCTGGGTGCCGTGGCTCATGCCTGTAATCCCAGCACTCTGAGAGGCTGAGACAGGTGGATCACCTGAGGTCAGGAGTTCGAGATCAGCTTGGCTAACATGGTGAAACTCTGTCTCTACTAAAAATACAAAAATTAGTCAGGCATGGTGGTGGGCACCTGTAATCCCAGCTACTGGGACGCTGAGGCAGAAGAATCACTTGAACCTGGGAGACAGAGATTACAGTGAGCCGAGATAGTGCCATTGCACTCTAACCTGGGTGACAGAGTGATACTCCGTGTCAAAAAATAAAAAATAAAAAAAATAAAATGTACAATGAGATCAGTTGGGACATATGAGCACATCTGTGAAACTATCTCCATAATTGAGATGATAAACATTTGTATCATCACCCGAAGTTTCTTTGTGCCCTTTTATAACCCGTTCCTCCCTGCCCTTTTTTCAAAGGCAAGCACTGATTTAATTTCTGTCACGATAATTTGCATTTTCTAGAATTTTGTATAAATGGAATCATGGAGCAGGTACTTTTTGATGGTGTCTTTCACTTTAAGTAGCTAATGATTTTACTAGTGAAAAAATGTGTCTCCATGAACACGTATTTTGTGGCACTGTTTACAATAGCAAAGACCTGGAACCAAACCAAATGCTCATCAATGATAGACTGGACAAGGAAAATGTGGCACATATACACCATGAAATACTATGCAGCCATAGAAAATGATGAGTTTGTGTTCTTTGCAGGGATATGGATGAATCTGGAAACCATCATTCTCAGCAAACTGACACAAGAACAGAAAATCAAATACTGCATGTTCTATCTCATAGGTGGGTGTTGAACAATGAGAACACATGGACACAGGGAGGGGAGCATTACACACTGGGGTCTGTTGTGGGGGGCTAGGGGAGGGAGAGCGGGGGGTGGGGAGGTTGGGGAGGGGTAATATGGGAAGAAATGCCAGATATAGGTGACAGGGGGATGGAGGCAGCAAACCACCTTGCCATGTATGTACCAATGCAACAATCCTGCATAATCTGCATATGTACCCCAGAACCTAAAATACAATTTTTAAAAAATGTGCCTCATTTTTAAAAAGCGGAGGGTATCTTAAGCCAAAGTTGTGAGCAGCACATGGATCTTGCAATTTAACATTAAACATTTTATCATTTCTTTCAAGGACTATTTGCATATACATTTATACTACCTTGTGACGAGCAGAGGCCATACCTGCACTGAGCAAGTGGCTGCAATAACGCCATCAACAGGAGTTTCAGAGAAGGGATCAAATGTTCGATCAGGCCGCCTCATGAAATCTGGTTTGAGAAGGTACCTGGTAGGACAAAAGCACAGAAGTTTATTTTATTAGTAGGTTTTTACAAACACTAAAACATTTGCTAGCTGAAATACTGCATGCTTCCTTTTCTCCATCTGTAACATAGGAGCTAGGCTTTTAGGCAGAGGGTCTTAAGGATGGAAGAGAATGTGCCCACCCTCACGGAAAACTTTAAAGAGCCTCAGGTTCAATGGGAGGCTCAGCGGCATCCAGGACTTCCTGATCCTATCATCTTCTCTTGACCTTTTTTTTTTCCCAGTCCCCTTTAAACACTTTTCTTTATATGTATAAAATAAAATGCAAAGAATAACAATGAAAAACCAATTATACTACCTATAGTTATCAAAATATGAAACATGTGATATTCTACCTCTGTATTAATTGTACTTTTATTAACGCATTAAATTATAAGATCTAATGGTAAGATCTAATTATGATGACAATCTTAAAGTACTGATGTGTACAAAAATATTTTGAGACAGCTGTAACAACAGTAGTGAGCTATGACAATATCTGTGATTACCTTGATGAGAGAGACAAAGGTTACCACTAATGTGACTGTGGACTGTTGTCTACATACACAATCAAAGGAAACTGAAATTTCAGCTGGAGGTAGGTAAAAATAAAAATAAATTATTTCCCCATTTCTAGCAGAAACAATTAGGCAAGAAAATGAATTAAAAGACATCCAGATTGGAAAGAAAGAAGTAAACCGATTTCTAGTCACAGATGACATGATCCTATACTTAAAAAAACTCTAAGGAATCCACTAAAAGAACTACTGGAATAAATAAATGCATCACTATTGCAGGATACCAGATAAACATAAAAATTCATTTGTATTTCTATACAATGGCAATGAACAATCCAAATATGAAATTAAGAAAACAATTCCACTTATAATAGCAGCAAAATATAAAACACTTAGGAATAAACAAAAAAAAAAAATAAGTGCCCACAGTTTGAAAATTACAAAACACTGTTAAAAAATTAAAGAAGATCTAAATAAATCAGAAAACATCTTGTGTTCATGGGCTGGAAGACTGTATTGTGAAGCTGGCAATATTTCTCAAATTGATGTGTGAATTCAGTGTAATTGCTATCAAAATCCCAGCTGACTTTTTGGCAGAAACTGACAAGCTAATCCTAAAATTCATATAGAAACTCAAGGGATCAAGTATAGCCAAAACAATGTTAAAAGGGAGAACAAAATTGAATGTCTCACACTTCTTGATTTCTAAACTTACTACAAAGCAACAAGATTTAATCAAGACAGTCTGGTACTGACATAAAGAAAAATGCATAAATCAATGAGACAGAATCAAGGTCTATCAATAAATCTATGCATCTATGGCCAATTGACTTTTGACAAGGATGCCAAGACAAATCAATGGGTAAAAGAATAGTCTTTTAAATAAAGAGTGACAAGATAATGGGATAATTCCATGTAGATAGATAGATAGATAAATAAATAAATCTGGATCCTTACCTTACACCATATACAAAAATTATCTCAAAGAGGATTAAAAAAAACTAAATGCAAGAGCCAAACTACAAAACTCCTAAAAGAAGCCATAAGGACAAATCTTTATGACCTAAATTTGGCAATGGATTCTAAATATAATACCAAAAGTACACACAACAGTACACTGGATTTCCTGCTGAAAACTTTTGTGCTTTAAAAGACATTATCAAGAAAGTAAAAAGACAAGCCACAGAAAGGAAAAAAAAAAAATACAATTCATATATCTGATAGGAGGCCTGTATCTGGAATACAGAAAGAACAACTAATCTAGTTTAAACTGCAAATGACATAGATGGTCTGTTTGGTGATTTCTGGTACAGAAAATGAACTCATTCCAGACATCTAGGTCTGTGTGGTAGGCATAGGCACAAGGCGAAAGCTAACAGCAAACCAGGGATCTAAGGATTCTCTGTGGACTGTGTGGGGCCTTGGAAGGGAAGAGAGGGAGAGAAGAAGGGTTGTCAACCAGATGAGTGTACAGGAGCTCCACGAATGAGAAAATGGGGTCATAAGGAGGCATATCCTATTTCATCACACCTAAGAAGCCATCAGTTGTCCAACACGCCGTTATTTTTTATTTTAGTTATTTATTCATTTTTGAGACGGAGTCTTGTTCTGTCGCCAGGCTGGAGTGCAGTGGCACAATCTCTGCTCACTACAATCTCCGCCTCCTGGGTTCAAGCGATTCTTCCGCCTCAGCCTCCCGAGTAGCTAGGACCACAGGGGCCAATGTGCCATTATTTTATTTAGCTCCAAGAAAGCAGAATGGCTGCTGACTATAACTGCAAGCTGCCATGCATAAGACACATTCCAACTTGAAGATATTACATGGTATCCTGCTTTATTTGCAATTTTGCTTTCCGAGGTTTCAGCTATCCCTGGTCAACTCTGTTCCAAAAATATTAAAATAGAACCTAATATAAAAGTTGGAAAATAAAAATTTGAAATAAAAAAATCTATTTTAAAAGACAGAAAACCCCCAATAGGAAAACGAGTAAAAGTTCTTCACAAAATCGAATATCCAAATACCCAATACATATAAAAAATGGAAAAAATTAAGATATTTTGAGATCACAGTGACATAACTTTTATTACACTATATTGTTATAACTGTTCTATTATTATTGATGTTAATCTCTTGCTATGCCTAATTTATAAATTAAACTTTATCACAGGTATGTATATATAGAACCACAGTATATGTAATACATATTGGGTTTGGCAATTTCAGGCATCTGCTGGAGTTCGTAGAACGTATGTGGCCTGTGGGCAAGGGAGAACTACCATATAAAAACTGCCTCTGAATCATAACATGTCATACTATTTTGATATCAGTCATCCACTTTTCTATGAAAGCCTAAAATGATTGTAGATATTAATTTACACTATTTTGTTTCATTTGGAATTAGGGAAATGTCTTCCATTTTTCCATCTTCCAAAATGATACTGTTAAAAACACTGTTCACTTTCCTGGTAACATTCACAATTACTGGTCCCAATGGTATGCCCTCCCACAAGATCAGCCAGGGAGCACAGAGGGGGTTTGTGTACTTTGCACATTGATGCTTTATATAAAACAGGGATCATTGCCTCCACAGGCCTAAAGGGCACAGAATGCCTCTTTAAGAAATGCAGTCCTCAGACTCAGTCCAGAGGGGTGGTTTTTAAGTCTTTGCAGGTGGGTGGGATAACCACAAGGGTGACGTGGTGAGAGCCATAGCTGGCCCAGCACCAGGGACAGGAGCTCCTGTGCAGTACCGGGCCCCACAGCTACCACCACCACGGAACACAGAGGCATGCAGGTGAGGGCAGTTTCTTCTCTTTTCCCTGCCAGTGACAGCCTTTGCCACCAGCTGGGTGTATGGAAAGGAGAATTAAGAGATTAAAGACGCAACGGTATTGCTAATACTACATCAAGCTGGGCTGCCCCACTGCATGCTATTTTCAGCCTTTCTGGTGAGGTGTATGCTATGCCTTTGGTCACATAGCGTCCAATACATCAGCATAGGATTCAGGCTAAAGTAGCAACATTATCCTTGTTTGTGAAAGTATTTTAAAATAAATAAATGTATTTAAAAATGACCAACGAGGTTGGGCATAGTGGCTCATGCTTGTAATCCCAGCACTCCGGGAGGCCAAGGCAGGCGGACTGCCTGAGCTCAAGAGTTCGAGACCACCCTGGACAACATGGTAAAATCCTATCTGTATAAAATATACAAAAACTATCCAGGTGTGGTGGTGGGAACCTCCAGCTACTTGGGGAGTGGAGGTGGGAGGATAGATTGAGCCCAGGAGGTCAAGGCTGCAATAAGCCACATTTGTAGCACTGCACTTAAGCCTGTCTTAAGAAAAAAAAAAAAAAAAAAAAAGAGTGAGACACTGCTCATGCTAATGATGGCTAATCAGAAACTCTAGGATAAACAAACTGAACACAGAATTGTCAGGACTTTTTTTATACAGAAATAACTCTATGCCCTGCATCAGGCCAGGCTGCCAGGATTCCTCATGGGATCGTTGAGGTGGGAGAGGAAACTGCTTTAAGCATCACCGGGCCACTGCAGGGCTCCACAAGGGAGCACAGCCATGCCTGATGGGTCCTGCAAGGGCCAGGTCTGCCAAGGCTGCCTCCCTGGGCTCCTTAAAGGCCAACTGAACAGAGCACTCATTGAATCTTGCAATGTATGTGTGTGTGATTGATGGTAAGACCTTAAGCTTTTCTTAATTCTCACTTTTACACAGAAATGTGCAGCTACTGAAGTACTTTTGTCCACACTCACCCATTTGACTTTACTGAGCTATCGTAACTATTAAAGAAAAAAAATCTACCCAAACACTTGTTAAACATGGTAAATAGACTTTATTCAAAGGGGTAGACAGCCGTGGCGACAGGTATAGGGGCTCAACTCTGACCCCAAGAAGCATACGTGGAGATTTAGAACCAAGGAGTAGGGTGAGGGCCAGCAGATGGAAAATTACTAAGAGGAAACATCAAGGATAAGGATTTCTGGCCAAACGAACCTGATAGGATTATTGCTGAAGGCAGGCTAAGGTGACAGTATATCCAGCATGGTCAGATACCAAGGGCTGGGGATTTTCCCTAAACAGAATTAGCACGATTCTTGCTCAAGCTGGATTCTACCGTGACTGAAAGGGAAGCCCAAAGGTGGGCCTCATGAGAAAGGACTCAGTTTTAGTCAAAGGACAAAGTTTTTTTCAGTTTCCCATTTTGTTCAAGGAAAAAGACATTTTTTTTTTTGCCTTTGACTACAACAAACTCTATGTGGCAGGTGTCACCGTCTTCATTTTATCAAGCAGAGAAGAGAGGCTCTGAGTCTAACACACCTGCTCTAGGCAATACAGCAAGAACTAGGAGCAGCTGGGAGCTGAGCTCAAACCCTGATCTTTAAACTCCCAGCCTAGGGCTTTTACGCCCAGCCCACGGCTGAATCCCTGGGACTTTCTCGGCCCACTACTTGGGGGAGGAGAAAGTCTATAAAGCAATTTATGTGCAAACTCTCCTGAGCTGGAACACTTGGCATTAAATAACAAAATAGCTTTCACAAAATTCTGAAACGTGAATTCCAATCTTTTTCTTCCCAACTACACATTTTTTTTTCTTCCAAAGCACACAGCAGAGGAAAATGTAGGGTATGCTCCAGGTATGTAATTGGTGGGTGATTCAGGGACTAGCACAGTCACCATGTGTGCAGCCACACTGGCAGAGAACCATTCACCAGACAAGCAGAGGGAGGGAGTGGGCACTCTGAAAAGTCATTCCTAACTCACAGCTGCTGAAAAATGTTATCTTGACTGCCAGTTTTCAGTGATAAAGCCACCATTAAGAAATTCTAATAGTATCATTATGACAGGGGCTGGTTTTCCATTGGAGTCCTCTAGAGGCCTTTGGGCAGTGGTCTGGAGTTATTAATATTTACTTGCTTGGAGACAGATGCATGGGGCCAGGGTGAGGTGAGAAGAGGACCACATAGGTTTTTTTTTTTTTTATCTCTACAGAATTGTAATTTTATATTTTCATTTGACCTTTCAGCGTTTCTGTGGAATTAACATTTCCTATTTCACTTCTTGGTTCACAGAGTTTCAAGAGTGCTATTTAAGGAAAGTAGGACAATATTC
Organism: Alouatta palliata; assembly: GCA_004027835.1. NCBI lineage: Eukaryota > Metazoa > Chordata > Mammalia > Primates > Atelidae > Alouatta > Alouatta palliata. The sequence goes on along the minus strand of PVKV010026087.1, from coordinate 4,398 downwards.
ATAGCATTATTCTTTGATAACTGCTACTTACAAGACACAAAAAAAAGAATCAATAGAGGACAAAGGTTTATTCTCAACTGAATGAAATTCAACTTGATGTCCACAACTTCACTACATATGAAGTTAACTTCATTTCTTGATTTGTCCTAGGTAAAATGCACATATTTAAGACCTATATCTCCAGTTAATACCCAAGTGTGCAGGGAATATTACCTGTCCCAGACATAGAAACCTCCACTATTGATTTTAAAGTGAGAGAATTAAACTCTAGGATATGTATGAGCTGCTTCACTTGTGATTTAAAAAAACCAAAACCTGCTTTGTAAAATGGGGTAGATGAAGAATGCAGATTTGCAAATATACTCTAGGTATTTCATTTGTTTCTGTCCCATCCCTCAAACCCAGCTTAAATTCTGTAGCCCCTAATTGAAAATGACATGGCTTCACTATAGCTGTAGTATGGCATTCTAAATCTAGGTGGTAACAGTTTAAATCACATTACTCACCCGCACGATCCATTATACTCAAATTTTCCCTGATTCAATTGCATCGCTAAATCTGTCAAGAGACAAATATAATTTAGCATCTTGTCTTCCTGGACAAAAAAAGATCCTGATGGGGTGATTTTAAACAATAGGTACCAGATTGCTCCTAGGCCCACAGGTCCCTCTTTAATACTACAAGGTTCTGCTTGGTCTATTTAAGACACACTCTTTTCCATGCTGAATCGACCTCATGTTTCATTTAAATTAAACACAAAACTTGTTTTCATAAAGATCATGCTAAAGATCACTTTTAAAACTGGATCACTTTTAAAACTTTCAATACAGGACTCATATGATTGTTCAATGAGTATTGTGAGTAGAGATACCCAACCTGCTACAGTGATTGGGTCTCAGATCCCTGGGGAGAGGAACACTGGAGATACCCGGGAGGGTGAATATGAAACTTGATTTAAAAGATTCGAAAATGAACTAGGAAAGTGTCGCATAAAACTTGGTGGCACGCTTCCATGATGAGACACGTCATGGGGTCTACGCTGGCAGTGCATGGCTTGTGACTTTTCTCTTGAATAAAATCTTTCTTCTCATCAGCAAAAGAAATGGGTAAACCAATGCATTGTTTTCCTCTTCCAAATACTGTGTTTAAACCTAATATTATAGAATAAAACATAAGCTGGGCTAGTGAATAAAATGTTTTAGAACCATTTAATCCATATTATGGACTCACTGACAACTGAGAACACAACTTGACTTCTTATTAAGTAAGTGAAGTCATCAGGATTTTGTAACCGGGCCCCACTATAAACACTCAGGGACTGAACTGGTACCTATCATGTCATAGTCTAACCTAGCAAGCACTGTGGGGACCCCATTCCGAATGGCGACTCCAGTAGGAGGGGCTTCTGATCACTGGGGAGGTTCCCCCAAGGTGTGGGAAGTACAGTCAGCTCATGCTTATGCCAAAGGAATGAAACTCAAAGGATCTTCCTCTCAGTCCAGATAGCAGTGAACAAGGTGGACAAAGGTTCTTAAAATACAAAACAGATTTTAAAAAATTCTCAAATTGAGAAGCATGGGCAGTACTCTTATATAGCAAAAAAATGAAGGAAAATAGGGTTTTCTGGTTTTATTTTAACAATTGTAAGAACCATGCTGTAGAACTGACCATATATAGTGAACAGGTTTTGTGGCATATTTTTATCTATTATATTTCTATTTTGCTAACTCTAATCTTAATACTGTGATCCTAGGCTCTTAAGCAAACCTCAAAAACTTTAAAAATTTGTTTATGCTTTTATAAAAATTTACTCTTTTCCTTCCAGAAAAAAAAAAGTCATTATATATTAGAAACCTGTCTTGGAGTACACTTTGGAAGACCAAGTTATAGATTAGTACTTCTTAGAATACATAACTCCTTATACACCATTTTAGTGGCGTTTACTCCAAAACATTCTCTACTTCTTTGGTGAAGTGCCTCTGTGTCAGTCATATTTGCCGAATGTTCACAGTGGTCAGAGTATTCGCCAAAGGAGAAAGGAGTAGCTGTTACTGTACAGAGATACTCAAATTCTTTTCGCTTAATTCTGCCTCTGGAAACAAAGATAACAACTTTGATTCAAAAGGAAGAAAAATGAGAAATATTTTGGATTGGGAATAATGGTTAGCAGGAATAGTCATGGCATTTACGAAAGGAATTAAATTTAAATCACAACACATTCTCTTCTACCATTGTTTGCTCTATTTCGGGTTTTTTATTTCTCACCATTATACAAATCCAATAACACATTGCTTTGCCATATGTCTGCCTCCTTTAAAAAATGCCCATAGCCAACTGATGGGAAGTGCTGGCGCCATCCTGTCAAAGTGTTCTCATGGAATTTGGGGTCACCGGTCTTCAGCTCCTACCTGGGGTTTGATAGTTCAGTGAAACCATCTGGCAGCCAGCGTTCCAGAAAATCTGAGGCATGTAATTACTGGAATCGACTCGGCCTCCCTTGGGGTAAATGCGACTCATTTGCCGTTTGTTATAACTGTGTAACTTATTAAGGAAAACAGAAAAAAATAGTCCTACAGCAGAGAAAAATAAACAACAAAGAGTGAACACAACAAAGGTCTAGGTCAACAAGGATAAACAAGTCCACAGCACAGGGCAAATTTCACATTTGCAAACGATGCTTAAGATCACAGTTCCCTGTGTGGATTACAAAAACAATTTTCATTTGGGCAGACTGTCACAGCTGCCATAGTCTTTCACACATACTATTTTATTAACTCCACCACTAGAACGATATATTAGCCGTTTATCTATTTCAGAGGCTCCTGCCAAATCAACGTGAGTCACCCACTCATTCCACTTCATACATAAGGATACTTGACAAATTCAATTGCATGTGTCTTCAAGTAGCCAAGACCGACTGATTCATTAAAAGAAGACATGTTGTAATGAATATTGCGTTCTGCAAAAGCAAAGCAAAGATGGACTCAGCAACCCTGCCATCAAACCCTCATCAAAAAACAGCAATAAATAAATATAATTACACCCTGAATCACGAGGCCTTGGAGGGTAATGCTACATTATCATGTCAGTAGCTCCTTTTTTCATTTACATCCTGTGGATGGAGACATCTGTCTTTAAAAAAAAAATGTGCTGAATTAAATTGGGAGTCATTAAAGAAATTATCTGTACCCCAATTGCCACAGCCACCCCTGAAATACGGATTTTTGACGATAATGATAATGATGATGATGGCTTTTCTAGCCCAGAAGTGAAGTTTTTAAATACTTATGTTTTTTGAAAACCAGCTTTTGATTAAAAGAAGTCTTGTGAATGCACGTGGGAACAGAAGAGGCTACGTGACCCAATGCTAACAAATCCATAGTCTCTCCACGCCACCTTGTGGGTGATGTCATGAATGACAATGTAATGTCACCACATACCAAGGGTAAGCGGCTTCTATGGTCTGTGAAACAAAAGTAAGTGAGGTGGAACAGACCCCATGCCCACAAAGAAAAATGGCAACAAGTTAGATCAAAGCTCATCAGCACCATAAAAGAAAATCAGGCAAAAAAGGCGACGGCATTTAACCTTTGGTGTTACCTTCTGCCACGGTGAAACCTTGAAACTTTACAGGCTGGGCATAGTTGATCATTGTGGACAAATACGGATGGATATTAGTGGTAGCACCTACATATTTATAAGATGCCATCCACGCCTGCTCATCTTCTACAGTGACCAGGCCCTACAAACACAAGGAAGAGAACATATAAGTCAATGATGTCAGCGGGACTCTCGGACATGTGCTGCATATTTCCTTACTAAAGATAATTTGCACACACATAAATTGAAAGGTAAAGACGTTTCCTTCTTCAATTTATACTAAAGGATACGTTAAGACGTTAGTGTCTGTTGTAGCTCTAAATAATGCAAAAGGAGATAATCATAAAATATTAAGCTTAAAAAATTAAGCTTATCTTACATTTGTAGGACATTTTTAGATTTTTAAGGGACTTCAAATATTCAAGAAATTACCGGCTGGGAGCGGAGGCTTACGCCTGTAATCCCAGCACTTTGGGAGGCCAAGGCAGGTGAATCACTTGAGATCAGGAGTTCAAGACAAGCCTGGTGAACATGGCAAAACCCCAATCTCTACTAAAAATGCCAAAAATTAGCCGGGCACAGTGGCGCATGCCTGTAATCCCAGCGACTTGGGAGGCTGAATCCCAGCGACTTGGGAGGCTGAAGCAGGAGAATTGCTTGAACCCGGGAGGCAGAGGTTGCAGTGAGCTGAGACTGCGCCACTGAACTCCAGACCAGGCAACAGAGCAAGACTCCATCAAGAAAGAAAAGAAAAGAAAAGAAAAGAAAAGAAAAGAAAAGAAAAGAAAAGAAAAGAAA
>PVKV010026086.1:0-28616 GCA_004027835.1 Alouatta palliata | reverse complement strand
TGAAATTCTGGGTTGAAAGTTCTTTTCTTTAAGGATGTTGAATATTGGCCCCCACTCTCTTCTGGCTTGTAGGGTTTCTGCTGAAAGATCAGCTGTGAGTCTGATAGGCTTCCCCTTGTGGGTAACCTGACCTTTCTCTCTGGCCACCCGTAGTATTTTCTCCTTCGTTTCAACCCTGATGAATCTAATGATTATGTGCCTTGGGGTTGCTCTTTTTGAGGAATATCTTTGTGGTGTTCTCTGTATTACCTGGAGTTGAGTATTGTCCTGCCTTGCTAGGTTAGGAAAGTTTTCCTGGATAATATCCTGAAAAATATTTTCCAGCTTGGATTCATTCTCTTCGTCACATTCAGGTACACCTATCAAATGTAGATTAGGTCTTTTCATATAGTCCCATATTTCTTGGAGACTTTGCTCATTCCTTTTTACTCTTTTTTCTCTAATCTTGTCTTCTCGTTTTATTTCGTTAAGTTGGTCTTCGACCTCTGAAATCCTTTCTTCTGCTTGATCAATTCGACTGTTAAAACTTGTGCATACTTCGCGAAGTTCTCATATTGTGTTTTTCAGCTCCATTAATTAACTTATATTCTTCTTTAAATTGTCCATTCTCATGAACATTTCGTGAAACCTTTTTTCAAGGTTCTTAATTTCCTTGCATTGGGCTAGAACGTGTTCTTTTAGCTCACAGAAGTTTCTCATTATCCACCTTCTGAAGCCTGATTCTATTGATTCCTCACATTCATTCTCTATCAGGCCTTGTTCAATTGGTGATGAGGAACTGCAATCCTCTGTAGGAGGAAAGGCATTCTGATTTCGGGTGTTTTCAGCCTTTTTGTGCTGGTTTCTTCCCATCTTTGTGGATTTATCCACCTGTCGTCTGTGTAATTGCTAACTTTCAGATTGGGTCTCTGAGTGGACGTCCAGCTTGGTGGTGGTAAAGTTTTTTCTGTTTCTTAGTTTTCCTTTGGCGGACGCCCCTCCCCCACAGAACTGGACCTTCCCGGTTTCAGCTGTACTTGCTGTGAAACTCTCAATCCTCAGCAGTTCCAACTGCTGTTTTGTGTGTGTGTGTGTGTGTGTGTGTGTGTGTGTGTGTGTGTGTGTAGGCAGGTACCAGCCTTCCCCTGCGGCAACCCACTACGCCGGCTGAAACAGCAGCGTTAAGATTCGTGGCGCTTTTCTGCCCGGGAATCTCCTGGTCTGGTTCCCCACTTCAGTCCGCTTTTCAATCAGCTGAATGGGAGACTCTGCTTTCCCGGAACTCCAAACGCCAACAAAAGGGGCACTCAGTCCCGTATACTCCGAACTGAGAACCGCCGCACCGGGGTGCCTGCAAAACGGCCACGCCCTCCAAAAGAGTCGCGCTGGCGACCCGTGGGGCTTCTCCGCCAAGAATCTCTTGGTCCGTGGGCAATAAAAATTTGTCTGAAAATGTGGTGTCCGCTCACTCTCTGCGCTTTCAGTGGGAGCTACAATCCTGAACTGCTGCTAATCGGCCATCTTGGATCTCTCTGTAACTCTTAGTTTTAAGTCAACTTCTTGCATGTGTAGTAAAAGCATAAAGCACTTTATAAAACTGGTACTTACCAACTTCACATTATAATGATTATCTCTGGGGAAAGGATGGTGGGAATGTAATTGGGGGAGTTTACGTGAATATCATGTTGCTTTGTTTTATTTTCTTAGAAAAAGAAAAGATCAGAAGAAAACATGTTAAATCTTCAGGTGTGTCTTTTTCCAAGCAGCTGGCAAATTACTACAAAATTATTCTCTGTACTTTTTGGAGTGGTAAAAATATTCCCTACATAAAAAGCGAAAATATGTATTAAACTTGATTGAGTTTCTAGATATATAGTAATCTGTTTTCTTGTCACAGTTGTATAGTTTTCTGACTAATTTTACTATATCTTGTATTTTGCCTGGACCTAATTTCTATTGGTAATGAGACATTTGTATGCCTTTTGGAAGCTCCTCTAAGCACTAGCTAGTGTGCCAAAATCACAGAAAACTTCATCATTATAGGCAACAGAGGCACAGGAAGGTCATAAGCCAGTGTCTAAGGGCAAGTAAATCAAGGAGCGCCACCTTTTCCATAATGAGGCACTTAGCAGTTGACTTGTTATATTAATAGTTGCTCAGCATGAGTGTGTGTCATAAGTGGTGTCTGTGGTATGGTGTGTGTAGTTGTGATGTTTGTAGTGTGTGGTGTGTGTGGTTCATGCGGTGTGGTATGTGTGTGATGTGTGTGGTTTTTGTGGTGTGTGATATGAGTGGTGTGTGGGGTGTGTGTGATGTGTGGTGTGTGATGTGTGTGGTGGGTGGTATGTGTGTTAGTGTGTGCAGTGTGTGTTGTGTGTGATGTCTGTGTTGGGTGGTATGTGGTGTGTGTGTGGTGTGTGATGTTTGGTGTGTGGTATGTGATGTGTGAGGTATGTGATGTGTGGTGTGTGTGCTGTGTGCATGTGGTGTATGTGGCATGTTAGGTACGTGTTGTGTGTGGTTTGTGTGGTGTATGGTATGTGTGGTGTATGGTGTGTAATGTCTGTGGTGTGTAATGTTTGGTGTGTGTGATATGTGGTGTGTGTGGTGTTTGGTCTGTGTAGTGTGTATACTGTGGTGTGTGTGTATTGTGTTTGTGGTGTGTGTGGTGTGGAGTGTATAGTGTGTGTGGCATGTAGTATGTCTGATATGTGGTGTGTTTGGTGTGGTGTTGTGGTGTGTGATTGTGTGTGGTATGTGATGTGTGGTGTGTGATGTGTTTGTTGTGTGTTTCGTGTGGAGGGTGTGGTGTGTGTGTGATGTGTGGTGTGTGATGTGTGTGGGATGTGTGGTGTATTTGGGGTGTGGTGTGTGATGCATGGTGTGGTGTGTGATGCATGTGTGGTGTGTGATATGTGTTGTGTCTGGTGTGTGTTTAACAGATTAGCGTGAAAGCATGCTTGTAACAGACTCAGGAGACCTGATGGCAGTGGCGCAGCCCAGGTGAATTAGATAAATGTTGGGTTGACTTAGGCACATGAAGAAACATCTCTGTTAGCTTCTTGCTAATGTGAAGTCAGAGTTCTGAGACTGAAGTGCAGCCTGGAGGCCACACCCTGGGGATTTAGAAGGGAAGGAGAGCAGGGAAGGGAAAGTTGAGACTGAAAGCATGTGGTTCAGGCCGAACAGGTATTCGGAGCTCAGCAGGTGGGCGGGAGCCCCCAGATTCAAGCACACGTGAAGAGGAGGCAGCTGGGAGGGGACATAGAAATGCACTGCAGGGCCCCGGGAAACCTGCAGTGTAGGGATGGATGTGGCACTGGTGTGAGTAGACAGACCTGGCCCTTCAAAGAAGGGCAGGGAGGGGGTGACTCACAGACACAACAGTGTGAGCCGTGGGGCCATCAGAGCCTGATGACCTAAGAGAGGTGACACCTAGGGATATGGAAAAGGGCCGCACCGCAGAAACGCAGCCCAACACATTTCAGTAAGTGATGGGTATTTTGTTGTTTCTTATAAAGCGCTTCATAGAATTTGTCTATATCAATAATGTTATATATGATTTTAAAAATGTATGCAATATTTGTCTCACATATTCTGGCATCAATAAGTTAATAAGTGACTCCTTTAATTTTTACAGTAGATAAAAGAAAAATATGAGCTAATTTTATAGGTTAACCTAGGAGTGCTGTTAAGTCACAATTTTATGAATTCTTTGTTCAGAACTAGTGAATTTAGAAAGTTTGGCTATGTATTTCATTCATGTTTCTGTTTTAAAAATTATGTATTTTTATTGAAAAATGCATATGCCAAACTTAAAAGTACGAAGAAAAATGAAAACCCAGCAGTTGTACAGCATGATAAAATTATTGGTAATATTTTGTTTTCTTCTACATGCATACAAGCAAAATTTTTTAAGAAAAACGGAATGGTTGTATACACAGTTTTGTACCCTTTTTGTTAACAACAGACTATGAGTAATACTTATCATCACTAAATATTTTTCTAAACATTATCTGTACATAGTTTGCATTATATAAACCATGATTTATTTAACCAACTCTTATTTCCAACTCTGGCCAATAAACAGTTCTTCAGAACACCAGTACAGATAAATTTTATATTCATTGTTTATTATTTGATCACAATAAATTTCTGGAAGTTAAATGGCTAAAATGCAATATAGGAACATTTTTGACATTTGTCCCATATACTGAGATTTTCAGTTATTGTACCTAGGAGTGGCTGAGACCAGCGGTGTTAAGCCAACACGGACAATGCATTTTTAATGACCTTACAAATGTTTAATGATCTATGATTGTTTTAACCTCATACCTAAGATTCCTGATAATATTGAACAATTTATTCTCACATGTTTATTTGTATTTCTTCTTTGACAAAGTGTGTGTTCTGATCTTTCAAAGCTTCTTACAGTTAATGAAAATTTAAAATATTTGATTTAAAAGCAAAATACTGTCTTTGTTAAAATATTTAACAGGAGTAATGGTAGTTTCTGAAATCTGCACCTCCCCAAATAATCTCCCCAAATACAAAACATTAATATGAATCTTAAAAAAAAAAAAAAAAACAGAAAACACTCTCTCAATGTACTGGACACAGAATCATCTCAAACTTAAAGTCACTTCTAAGTAAAAAAAAAAATAAAAGGAAGATTGTTTTTATGCTTCTTCCAAAAGCCTTTGCAGTGGGCAGAGGGGCTTAGAAACAACTGGAGAGAAGAAAGAAGAACAAAGTTAGCATCAGGCTTGAGATTGATTTAAAATCACAGTCCTAGAGAGAAAAATCATCCTAAATGTGAAAATAATGAAAAGGTATTCTGATATTTCAAAGAAGTGACTGCAGTGGAGGAACCTTCAGGTGGGTTTAATTGGAGGGGCAGTCTTCAAAGTGCATTGCTTATGGGGGAGAAGAAAGCAAAGGCACTAAGGGAGAAGCACTCTTTGGGAGTTGATAAAGGAGAAGAAAAAAAGATGAAAGTTTCAAGTTCCACATGGTCAAAGAGAACACAAGCCCTCCCTTTACCACCACCAGCTGCAGCAGTAGCAGCAGCAGCAGAAGTCCATTAACGAAACCATGCTTAACTGTATGGACAGAAGAGGGTGGTGTTGAACTAGGAATCTTATAAACCACCCTCAAATCCATAAAATTAATTTTTAAAAATATGTTAATTTCAATAAAGCTACTACATTAAAATTTGTAGTCCAAAAACAATATCCAGTTTGCTCTTCAAACCCTCAAAAGAAACATGAAGCAGAATAAAATTTTAACCTAACATTTTAAACTACATTAATTATCCTTAGACAATTATTTGAGATATATAAAGACATGTAGGCACTGTAAAACAAAAATGAAAAAAAAAAAAGAGGAAAAACCACAATGAGAATGAAATGACAATTGATTAAACACAGGAAGGAAATGGTGAAAACAAAGTTATATCAGAAATAGAGAGAAAAGTTAAGTGCACCATGAAAAATAGCCTAAAATGAAAATTTACCAAGACGTACTGAATAAATGTAGAAAAATACAATGAAAATGAGAAAATAAAGAATTTAAAATAATTATGGAGAAAATGCTTGAAACAACATACATATAATTGGAATCCATGAAGGCAAAAACACCAAAGCTATAGAATATAACAAATATTTAAAATAATCTGAGAAAACCTTCCAAAAACAAAAGGAGCTGTTAGTCTACATATTTAAAGATATACTAGATTAGTATGAAAATTGACCCAGAAAGACCAACAACAATACATCCCAACGAAACTCTTAGATCTCAAGGAAAAAAAGTCTTCGAAGCCTCCAGGTCAAAAGATCAAATAATTTACAAGGCATTATAAATTGTAAGATAATAATGAAGCATAATTAAAATAAAAAGGAAAAAATTGTAAAGCATTTTGGTCCTGGGAAAACTGGATTTCCACATGAAACAGAATAAAACTGGATGCATATTTCACACCATATACAAAAGTCAACTCAAAAATGAATGAAAGATCTAAATGGAAGACCTGAAACCACAATGTCTAGAATAGAATGTAGAGGAAAAAAACTGCTTGGCCTTGCCTTGGCAATATTTTTTTTAAATATTAATTTCAAAAACATACTAGAAAACCAAAAATAAATAAGACTACATTGAATCAAAAAGCTTCTGTACAGCAAAGGAAACAATCAATAAAATAAAAAGTCACCCACCCTGTGGAAAAAAAAATAATTACAAATCACGTACCTGTTAAGGGATTAATATCTAAAATTTATAAAGAACTCCTACAACTCAGTAGCAGGAAAACAACAACATTTTGTCACAAAACAGCTGAAAAAGTTGATGAAGAACCTGAACAGACAAGTCTCCAAAGAAGACATAAAAATAGCTTTGAGGTATATGAAAAGGTGCTGAACATCATTAATCATGAGGAAAATACAAATTAAAACCACATTAGATGTTGTCACACCTGTCAGGATGACTGTTATCAAATACACAAAAGCTAAGAGCAATACACCATATCGATTTCATTTTAGTTGATGTAAAAAATCTTTTAACAAAATTCAGCAGCATTTTATGATAATACACTAATCAAGGTTGGAAAGGAATAAATAAAACTATTTGCAGATTACATGGTCTTATACATAAAAAAAATTTTAAAAATTAAAAAGCTTAAACTGGCAGGATATAAGATCACTATGCAAAAATTAATTACATTTTTGTACACTAAAAATAATTTCAAACTAAAATTTAGAAATTTTAAAATAGTGTAAAGACAATAAATACTTATGTTTAAATTTAAGATAAGTAAGACTTGTATACCAAAAAACTATAAAACATTGTAAAAGGAAATTAAAGAGGATCCATATACATGGAAAGACACCTTATGCTGCTGATTGCAAGACTTAACATTGTTAATGTGGTAATATTCTGTAAGTTGATCTACAAATTTAATGTAATTGCTGTCAAAATTCTAACTGGCTTTTAACTAACTGTGCTATAATTCTAAAATTTATGGGAAAATGCAAAGCATGCAGAATGTCCAAAATAATATTTAAAAAATACATTTGAAATATTCAAAATTTTTGGTTTCAAAATTTGCTACAAAGCTTCAGTTATCATGACAGGATAGAAATGGCAAAAGAGACACATAAATCACTGGACATGTATATTTCTGAAATAATCCCTTACATTTATGGTTAATTAGTGCTCAAGATGTGTGCTACCATTTTGGAAAATAGTTCAGCTTTGACATTTTCTTAAAATGACAAACAGAGTTACAATACAATCCAGTAATTCCACTTGTAGGTATATATGCAAGAGAATTGAAAGCATATGTTTACAAAAACATATAAGTCTTATTGAACATATCCAAAAGGCAAAAACAAACTAAATGTTTATCAAATAATAAATGGATAAATATAATATGTTGTAGTCACACAAGGGGATATTGTTCTGAAGTAGACAGAAATAAAGGACTTATTCTTGCTACCACACAGATGAACCTTGCAAACAATATGCTGAGTGAAAAAAGCCAGTCACAAATGATTGTGTGATTCCCTTTGTATAAAACGCCCTCAGAAGGCAAATCTACAGAGACAGAAACTGCATTGCTTGTGGCAGTGTCTTGGCTGAGGGAGAAATGAGCAGTGCATGTTCCTTAGGTGATTAAAAAGTTGTTACTGGTAAGGGTTGCACAACTCTGAACCTACTAAAAAACACACACAACACAGAAACCAACCTGTAACTTCACATTGGTAAATAATAGGCTTCTGCTGCCTCTGGCATGCACACACAAGTGTAGACCCCACTGCCACTGCCTCAATGAAATGTTTTGGCCGGCAGCCCCCATTGGAGTATTGTTGCCAGAAGACTGGGAACAGCTCAGCCCCTCCAGCTCAGCAGGTGCTTAACTTCAAGAGAGGTGTAACCAGAGAACAAAGCTGTGGTCCTGGTACCAGACCCCAGGGTGAGAGCATGCAGCTCAGGAGTGCTGAGCTGAGCCTTGGCTCCCTGAAGTCTTCCAGAAATAAAGCCAATTGGCTGAATACAACTTATGCTACAGTCAAACCCTCAAGAGCATCAAAAAGTTATAAGCAATAAACCTCATCTAAAGGACAGCAACTTCCAAGATGAAAAGAACATCAGCCCACACAGATGAGAAAGAATCAGCACAAGAACTCTGGTAACTGAAAGCCAGTGTCTGCTTACCTCCAAATGACTGGACTGGCTTCCAGCAATGGTTCTTATCAGGCTGAAATGGCTGAAATGACAGATACAGAATTCAAAATATGGATAGAAACAGAAATCAGGGAGATGCAGGAGAAAGTCAAAACCCAATCCAAGAGATAAAAGTAATCCAAGAAAATAATACAAGAGCTAAAAGACAAAATAGCCATTTTAAGAAAGAACTACATTGCTATGAAACCTCACTATAAAAGTTTAATAATACAAGCAGAAGTGTTAATAGCATAATAGATCAAGCTAAAAAACAACAACAAAAAAAGAATCTCAGTGCTCAAAGACCAGTTCTTCAAAGCAAAAGTTTTAAAAATAAAAAGAATAAGCAAAATTTCTGAAAAAATATGGTATTATGGAAAAGGACCAATGCTGTGACTCATGGCATCCTTAAAAGAGAGAGAAAGAAAGCACCTTGGAAAATGTATTTGAGGATACTGTCCATGAAAATTTCCTCAACCTCACTAGAGAGGTTGACATTCAAGAAATGCAGAGAACCCCTGTGAGATACCATAGAAGACAACCAACCCCAAGACACAGAGTCATCAGATTCTCTAAGGTCAGCATGAAAGAAAAAAAAATATTAGAAGCAGCTAGAAAGAAGCGGCAGGCAAAAAAAATCTCTACAATGAGAATTACAAAACACTGCTGAAAGAAAACAGAGACAACACAAACAAATGGAAAAAATACCATGTTTATGAATAGGAATGATTAATATTGTTAAAATGGCCACCCTGCCCAAAGTGATTTACAGGTTTAATGCTACTCCTATCAAACTACTAATGACATTTTTCACAGAATTAGAAAAAAAGGATTCTAAAGCTCACATGCAACCAAAAAGAGCCCAAATAGTCAAACAATCCTAAGCAAAAAGAACAAAACCAGAGGCATCACATTACCTGACTTCAAACTATACTACAAGGCTACGGTAACCAAAACAGCATAGTATTGGTGTAAAAACAGACACATAGACCAATGGAATAGGTTAGAGAACCCAGAAATAAAGCTACAAACCTACAAGCATTTGATCTTTAACAAAATTAATTTTTAAAAAAGCAAGAGGGGAAATAACTCTTTATTCAATAAATGGTTATGAGATAACCAGCTAGCCATATGCAGAAAATTGAAACTGGACCTCTTCCTTTGACCATATACAAAAATCAACTCCAGATTCATTAAAGAATTAAATATAAAACCTAAAACTATAAAAACCCTGGAAGAAAACCTAGAAAATACCATTCTGGACATAAGCCCTGGCAAAGATTTCATGACAAAGTCACCAAAAGCAATTGCAACAAAACCAAAAATTGACAAATGAGACCTAATTAAACTAGAATTTCTGCAGAGCAAAAGAAACTATCAACAGAGTAAACAGACAACCTGCAGAATGTGAGAAAATGTTTGCAAACTATGCATCTGACAGTGGTCTAATAGCCAGAATCTATAAGAAACGTAATAAGCAAAAAGCAACCCCTTTAATAAATGGCAAAGGACACGAACAGACACTTCTTAAAAGAAGACGTAAACATGGCGAACAAGCACATGAAAAAATGTTTGACAGCAATAATAATTAAAGAAATACCAGTCAAAACTACAGTGAGACACTGTCACACACCAGTCAGAATGGCTATTAATAAAAACTCAAAAAGTAATGGATGCTGGTGAGGCTGCAGAGAAAAGGGAATTCTTATGCAATGCCGGTGGGAATGTAAATTTGTTTAGCCACTGTGCAAATCAGTTTGTAGTTTTCTCAAAGAACTTAGAAGTATCATTCGACCTAGCAATCCTATTATGTGAGATAAACCCAAAGGAATAGGAATCATTCTAACATAAAGATTCATGCATATGTATGTACATTGCAGCACTATTCGGAATAGTGAAGACATGGGACAACCCAAATGCTCATCAGTAGTGGACTGGTTAAAGAAATGTGGAATATATATACCACAGAAGACCACACGGTCATAAAAAAGAATGAAATCATGTTTTTTGCAGCAACATGGAAGCAGCTGGAGGCCATTATCCTAACCGAATTTACACAGAAACAGAAAACCGAATACTACATCTTCTCGCTTATACATAGAAGCTAAATACTGAAAACACATGGACACGAATACGAACACTGGGTCCTGCTTGAAGTGAAGGGAAAGGGCAGGCTGGAGAGTGGGGGGCTGGAAGGTGGGAGGCAGGAAGGCTAAGGCATGTACAGTTACATAGGCTGCATGGATTTTATCTTGGTTTGTTATTTGCCATTAATCTTGTTTATTGTTCTTTGGCCATACAAAGTCTTTTAGCTCCTGTGAAAAAATATTTATTTACTTTATTCCTTGCAGTTTGTGGAAAGTATAAGATTACATATTTTTTCAAATATGTAGTTCTATTTGTGTTGCTTTTTATCACATGCAGATTTCTATCTGAGTAGCGTATTCTGTGCCTTGGGATCTGACTTTTTAAAATGGAGTTAATATTCCCAATATTAGTTATTTAAGAATCCACGTAATCCTACTGACCTCAAATAACACTTTTACCACACACCTCATGGATGTAATTTGGGGGACTATGTCGGGTAATTGTTTAAGTGAGAGGATAAGCTGTTTGCTCCTCACCTAATCCTTGTTCACACCAACCTTCATCACTGCCTTGTTTCTGTTCCCCAAGCTCTGCTGTAGTGCTGAATAGGTCACCTCTGCATTTCTCTGAGTTGAGCAGCAGTAACTCCTTATTTTAATGTTGTATTTTTAGCCAATCAGCAATCTGTTTAGCCTCCCCTCCACTTTACTTTAATATGTCACCCTCAGCAGGATTAGTGTTTCCTTTTATTTTCTTAAAGTAATAACACTGTCATGAAAACCCGCTATTTAGTTCAGCCTGTGACTCACCTGTGAGTCTTTAGGCTACAATAACCGGCAAGCTTCTCTGCTGTTAAATTATTCACACATACTCATCATGTTGTAATTTAAACGCCCTCTCCTCCTGATGCCCCTCCTGGCCCTGCTGGAGCCTAGGGCCGGTGCCTGCCCTGCTTTCTTCCTTGCATTGCCTGTTTCTGTCAGCCCTCCTGCAGCGGGAGCTGAAGAAGCACCGAGAATCTCCACCATCCCTTGTTCACACCCCCACTGCATTTTCCAGGAGATGCTGTGACCTCAGTGAAAGCAGGGGGCAGTTTTTGAAGGAGGCTTTTCTCTTCAATTCTACAGCTTATTTTTTCAGGATGTGGCATCCCTGCATATAATGAACAATTTTATTTTCAACTAAAGGTTTTGTTCGATCATCAAACATTTTCACCATGAGTCAATGTAACAGTCTGTTTTTTTTCAATGGAAGCAAGTAACAGGGAATGAAATCTACGAAACGAGAAGAGGTTTGGAATTTCAATGGAATCCAGGTGATTGCTAAAGCATGTTCCTTCCTGTCGACCTCCCAGTTGCTGAACTGGAAAAGCAGTGAGTAATTCTTTGAGAGATTATTTTATAGACCTACATAGAGATGGAGATTGACTGCAAAGAAGGTTTTGGAAGGCTCACCTTAGCCTCTTTCTTGAGAATCCTGTTGATCAAGCATGCAATGGCAAACACACACATCTTTCTACTATGGTGAGGGGATGACTGTGGGCTGTGGCACAGCCCTAATCTGTTCTTTCTCCTGATGCCCACACACGTTCAGAAGCATCGTTGCTGCTGCAGAGCACAGAGAGTCAGTGAACTGGGGCTGAGGCTTCCTTATTTCCTGTAGGGTGTCTCCTGTGACACTGTGCGCTGGAGAGAACCCAAGGTCAGCTAGTCTCAGAGCTCCTTCTGCGATCCAGTCCTGCGTGATCCTTTGAATGATGGCCTTCTGCTGTTTGCCAATGGATTCTCTATTCCTAGAACAGCAGCTAACACTCCATAACTGTTATCTGTATCACTGGGGTAAGTTAAGTTCTCTGACAGTTTCTTAATGTGCAGAACAAGAGTAACACCAAATGAGCTGCTTCAAAGATTCAAGGTCTTGGTGTTCACAAGGGCCCCACACATTGTCTGGGACATGATCCCCATACGCCACCCTGACGGCACCTCCCTCCTCACTTCACTGTTTCCCACGGGGAAATAACTGGGAGGGCCTGCCGGAAAACACAAGAGCTTTGAAATGTGCTATAGCCTCTCCAGCAGAGGAAGCTGGACCTCCAGGCTTCTGGTGAGAGCCACGGGTGAGTGTGGTGCCCTGGCTGCGGGGTCTGGCCACAGGTGCTGCTGGTCTTCTCCCTGTCATCAGAAGTGCTCGTTACCTCTTGTCCAGACACTGTGAGATAGCAGAGCTGGAACATGAAGTATCACAAGTCCGGAGCTCAGGAGAGGCTTTGAGTCAAGATGAACAGGAACAAGGCAGTGATGAAGGTTGGTGTGAACAAGGATTAGGTGAGGAGCAAACAACTAATCCTCTCACTTAAACAATTACCTGACGTAGTCCCCCAGATTACATCCATGAAGTGTGTGGTCATACAGTGAGGACTGTGGAGCTGAGTGACACCAGCCAGCAGGAGAGGCCATGGCGGGAAGTCCCTGCACCACCTGCTGAACAGATTCTGGAGGGCAGTGGTCCTCCGGCCAGTGCTTCCCCTCTAAGCTGTGTTCATCACGTTTTGCTTTCTTGTTGTGATATTGTTTCTTTTACTGTGATTGCGTTTTCTCTTCCTCAGCTGCTGGCACATGCATTACCACAGAGGCAGTGGCATTTCCCTTGCTGTGCGCGTGGCAGGGATGGGCCCATGGCAGGGGCCATGAGCAGGTGCTTGGCAGGTTCCTGATGTGGAGCCCGAGCCTGGAGGGCACGTTCCTGTCACTGCCCCTTGGAGCCGCAGCTCATGCCAAGTCCCCACACCCCTCTCTGGGTTCTAACTTTGTGCTGCCTTAGCTGTTCAGGGTACTTTGCCTCAAGCCATAACAAAAGCTAGTTTGAAAAACAAGAAGTCCTATAGAAGTGCTAACAGAATAAGGCTAGTTTTTCATTTTAATAGGTGCCTTCTAAGGACGGTTATCTTATCTTTGTTATTTATCACACAGATCTGGCACTAATGTCAGTGATTTCTGTGTGGATGGGGAAGGCACCGTGGGCATGAAGCTATGAAATTTGAGGCAGTTCCTTTCCTTGGTCCTGCTGCCCACCACGGCAATGCATTTGACACCCATGCAGTTACACAGCTGGCCTATGTTCCTGGAAGCTTCCTGTGGCTGGAAAAGGCTCCTGAGAATACAACAGGGTGGTGCTCTCTGCTGGGAAGATGTCCCAGAAGCATTTTCTGGAAACTAATATCTGCTGTGGTCCTATTTTTACAAGCAGAAATGGCTCTTTGGAGAGAACAATGCAGAGTGTGTGAGTACATTTGTGCCATCAGCGGTGGCTGCTCAACAGGACTGAGCTCCACTGCAGCCCTCAGCTCTGAAGAATGCCCTACCCCAGGGCTCCTCCCACAGCTGGATGTGAGAAAGGCATGAAAGTGGAACGGGAAGACAAATTCTCAGTGAATGTGTCCCACTACACAGAGAGTCACAGCCAGGCACAGGAAACATCTTCACAGGGAGTGACAACCAGGCATGGGAGACACCTTCACAGGGAGAGTGTCCCAGTACACAGGGAGTGACAGCCAGGCATGGGAGACACCTTCACAGGGAGAGTGTCCCAGTACACAAGGAGTGACAGCTAGGCATTGGAGACAGCTTCACAGGGAGCATGTCCCAGTACACAGAGTGACAGCCGGGCATGGGAGACACCTTCACAGGGACAGTGTCCCATTACACAGGGAGTGATAGCCGGGCATGGGAGACACTTTCACTGGGAGTGTGTCCCCGTACACAGAGAGTGACAGCCGGCCACAGGAGACACCTTCACAGAGAGCATGTCCCAGTACACAGGGAGTGACAACTGGGCACAGGAGACACATTCACAGGGAGCATGTCCCAGTACACAGGAAGTGACAGCCGGGCACGGGAGACACCTTCACAAGGACAGTGCCCCAGTACATAGGGAGTGACAGCTGGGCACAGGAGACACCTTCACAGGGAGCATGTCCCACTACACAGGGAATGACAGCTGGGCATGGGAGATACCTTCACAGGGAGCATGTCCCAGTACACAGGGAGTGACAGCCGGGCATGGGAGATACCTTCACAGGGAGCATGTCCCAGTACACAGGGAGTGACAGCCGGGCATGGAAGACATCTTCACAGGGAGCTTGTTCCACTAAACACAGAGTGACCCCTGGCATAGCATTCGCTTTCGTCTGCAGAGGCCATGCCAGTGTTTTTGTCCAGTCACTGCCTGGCTCACCTCAAAAACACCTGGGCCCAGTGATGTTACAGAGAAATTCTAGAGCCTCCGCTGTCCTGTAAGTTCCATTCTCCTGATGAACATGGGCTCTGAAATGGATCTTGTTCAGAACAGCATTGGCATCAGTTTCTGTGGTGACGTGTGGGCCTGTGTGGTACCTGCGTCCTCAGAGGCCAATGCCCATCCTTATCTTCAGAGACCTGGATCCTGAACATCATGTCCCTCCAAGAGGGTGTTTTAGGAATTGGCTGTGCTACTAAGGAAAAAGAGTAAGCTATTCATGCAGAAACATATTAACTGCATCACACCTGTTTCCAAAACAGTATGGAGGAGGTTTATATTTAAAATATATATATCATATTTGTAGAAAAATATGGAACATATATTAGGTTGATGTAATTGTGGTTTTTGCCATGACTTTTAGGGGCAAAAACAGCTATTACTTTTGCCCCAACCTAATATTTAAAATGCATATTACATTGAATAATAATATATTAAGTATATATATACATGTGGCATATATATAACGGTATATTATTTTCTATATGTATATAGTTAAAATTAAAAAGAAGTAACGATGTGTCACGTCTCCATATGCAAGCCTGAAGCCTGAAAGTCTGAAGTCCTGCTTGCCCCGGCTGATGTCTCCCACCCCCCGCCTGCGTTCGCCATTGTCCCTGACTGCCCTGCGGGAGCTTCCCCAGACAAGCCCCTCACCCAACCCTACCATCTCAACTGTTCTTATGATAATGTAAATACCTCTCACCCAACTGTGCCATTGTAACTGAACTTGTGGTCATGTATACTCCCTTGCCCCTACCCCCACCGCTGGAACTGAACTTACTCTGCAACACCCCTGCCCCCCAAAAAATTACCCAAACTTGTAAAAACAACTCCTATCTCACCGCCCTTTGCCGATGCCCTTTTCGGCCTTAGCCCACCTGCACCCAGGTGAATAAACAGCCATGTTGCTCACACAAAGCCTATTCAAAGATCTCTTCATTCAAAGCTCGCGTTTTTGAACATTTGGTTCCCCCGGGGCGGGTGAACTCCTGCAGGAGACCAAACCACTGTCCCTGTTCTTGTGCTCCCTCCATGAAGAGATCTACCTACCGCCCTGGGGTCATCAGACCAGCCCACAGACGCACACCTCCGGCTGTTTTGGCAAGCAGTCTCTCTTTTTTGTTTTCCCATCCTTTTGTCTTTTCCTCTCCACTTCCCCCCACTTTTGGTTTCATCCTTTTTCCACTGCAAAGACAAGAAAAATCAGATAAACTAGGTTCTTCGGTGAGGTTCATGACTGGAAAATCCTATGTCGGTCACGTATCCAGACACTGAATTTTCCCAGGGGTTTGACTATCGTGGAGACGTTCACCCTAGTCACTCGCCCACCAGGCTCATGGCCGATGTTGGTGGCAGGTCAACGTAGAGGACGCTGTCTTTGACCATTCACCAATGAGGAGGTTCAACCCAGGCTCAGCTAGGGATGCCTGCCCAGCGGCTGGGTTCCATGCCTATTCTCCTTGTCTCTGCTGCCGTTCCAGAACCTTGGGCAATCTTGTACTCTATCCCTCCCGCCTCTCCGCTGGCCTGTGTTCTAAAGAAGCTCAAGCCTCCTCAACTGTCTCCTGACCTAAAACCCAAACGTTTCATCTTCTCCTGTAACACTGCATGGCCACAATGCAAGTTAAACAACTGCTCCAATTGGCCAAAAAACAGCACTTTCAACCTCTCTATTTTATAAAATTTAGACAAATTTCATCACAACATGGGCAAATGGTCTGAAATTCCTTAGGTCCAGGCTTTTTTACACACCAATGCCTCCCTAATCTCTACTCCTTCTCTTCCCTTCTGTCTGCCCCCCTTCCTCTGCTGGTAAGCCAGAATCTTCCTTGTCCATCAACCCTTCTGACCTTTCTCCTTCCCGCTTGTCTGAACCAGGCCTTCATCCAGGACCTAACCCCACCCCCCAGAGCCTTCCTCCTCTTCCTCTGCCCACAACCCACCTCCTCATGCCCCTCCTGTCACCTCCCCACCTCATACGCAGCCTGACTTACAGTTTAGTTCTGCAGCTACCTCCTCTGCCTCAGCTCAACAATTCCCCCTTCCAGAGGTGGCTGGAGCCGAATGCATAGTTAGGGTGCACGTTCCTTTCCCTTTATCCAACCTTTCCCAAATTGGCCACCAGTTAGGCTCCTTTTCATCAAATCCTCCAATACTTAACCCAATCCCATAATCTCACCTGGAGTAATTTAAATGTCATCCTTACTTCGACTCTCACCTCTAAAAAACCCTTAATATGCATTTTATCATCCAATCAACCCCAACATTACAAAAAGGTACAAAAATTAAAATCTGGCCCTCAAACCCCACAACAGGAATTAAGCAACCTCACCTTCAAGGTGTTCAATAACCGGGAAAAATCTTCCTGGCGGCAGCACATCCCAGAACTACAGACGCTTGCCTCTGCTGTAAGACAAACCCCAGCCACACCACTGGCTCACAGAGACTTTGGAGCACGCAGACTGCAGCGTCCAGCCGCCCCTCCCGGACCTCGCTTCAGGTGTCAGAAACCTGGCCACTGGGCCAAGGAATGCCTGCTGCCCGGAATTCCTCCTAAGCCCTGCCTAGTCTGTGCGGGGCCCCCACAGAAAGTTGACTGTCCGATTCACGTCACCGCTCCCAGAGCTCCTGAAGCTCCGATCCTCAGCTTCGCAGCTAAAGACTTAACACTGCCCGAGCATCTCGGAAGTCCCCTGGACCATCACGGACGCCGAACTTCGGGTAGCTCTTATGTGGAGGGTAAGTCCATCCCCTTCTTAATCAGCACGGAGGCCACCCACCCCACGCTGCCTTCTTTCCAAGGACCTGTCTCCTTGGCCTCCATAACCGTTGTGGGAATTGACGGCAAGGCCTCCAGGCCTCTCACAACTCCCCAGGTCTGGTGTGTCAGTCAGGCCATCACTCCTCTCCACGTTCTTTCCTAATCATCCCCATGTGTCCAGTTCCCCTGTTAGGCCGGGATATTCTAGCAAAACTGTCTGCCTCCTTCACTATTCCTGGGCTACAGCCACGCCTCAGTGCCGCCCTCCTCCCCAAACCCGTACCTCCCTCAATAGCTCCCCTATGTCCCCCTACCTTAACCCTAGGGTGTAAAACACCACCTTCCCATCTGTTGCTACAAGTCACTCACCGCTCCTCATCCCCTTAGAACCTAACCACCCTTACCCTGCCCAGCGCCAGTACCCCACCCCACAACAGGTTTAAAAGGCATAAAGCGTGTTACCACCCGTCTATTGCAACGTGGCCTTTTAATTCACCTCCTGCTTCTTCAGCATCTATACTCAAAGGGGTATCGCGTATCCCCTTCCGAAGCCCAAATTTCTTCCCCATTTGTTACAATCTTTCGCCAGCATACACGCGCTCCCCTTGCCAACCATATCCAGTGAATTTCCCAAACCCAAACCCCATCCACCAAACAACAGCTTCTCTCCTTCCTGGGTGTGGTTGCTGCTTTCACCTCTGGATACCAGGTTTTGCTATTTTAACTAAGCCATTGTATAAACTCACTACAGAAAACTTATCCAACCCTATTAATCCCAAATCCTTTCCTCACTCCTCCTTTCGCTCCTTAAAAAAACAGTTCTAAAAACTGCTCCCTCCCTAGCTCTCCCCAACCTATCTCAACAATTTTTCATTATATATTGCTAAAGTCCAGGGCAGTGAGGTTGGGATTCTCACACAGGAGCCAGGCCATGGCCTGTGACCTTTTTATCCAAACAACTTAACCTCACAGTCCTGGGCTGGCCCTCATGACAAGGTGCAGCAGCTGCCACCCTAATACTCAAAATCCCTCAAAATCTAGCTCTCACCACCTCCAAAGTTTTCTCTTTACACCTGACACTTACGTCCAGCCGCTCGCCTTCTCCACCTTTACGCCCCTCTCCACCTCCACCTTTACGCAGCGGCCCTGCTACTTAAACCACACCTCCAACAGTCTGTTTCTATTATTTTCTGTCTAACTGCTCAAATTCACTGCACTCATTTACTTTTACATGCCCTGCTTTTGTTTAAGTTGCCGGTTTACACATTTCCTCCGGGCAATTACAGCTAATATTTCACTCTTTATCTGACTCCTGTTCTCTGCTCAAACCCAATCTTGTTAATAAAAGTGGTTGCTTATGAATACCACATGCTTCCTCATACACTACAGAAACAAAAGCTCTCCCTCCACAGTCAGCCTCCTCTAATACTACTTTCTCCTTCTCTTATTTAAACTCTGCGTTTTTCCAATTAATCTCCAATTCCTACAAAATGGTATACAAGCAATAACCAATCAGTCAATACGACAAATGCTCCTTCTAACAACCCCACAATATTACCCCTTTCCCCAAAATCTCAGCAGTCTAAATTCTTCCCTAGTTTTAGATTTCCACCCCACCCCCAATCCCACTTCCAAGAAACCTTGAGAAACTTCGCCCCCACTCCCTAGAACCTGTGATCACCCCCTCTTCTCTAATTCTTTCTCTCTATATATAAAAAGACAGGTATGTCACGTCTCCATATGCAAGCCTGGAGCCTGAAAGTCTGAAGTCCTGCCTGCCTCAGCTGATGTCTCCCACCCTTCGCCTGTGTTCTTCATTATCCCTGATCGCCCGGCGGCAGAGCCTCCCCGGACAAGCCCCTCACCCAACCCTACCATCTAACTCTTCTTATGATAATGTAAATACCCCTCACCCAACCCTACCATCTTAACTCTTCTTGTGATAATGTAAATACCTCTCACCCAACCATGCCATTGTACATGAACTTGTGGTCATGTAGACTCCCTTACCCCTACCCCCCACCACTGTAACTGAACTTACTCTAACACCCCTGCCCCCCAAAAACTACCCAAACCTATAAAACCAACTCCTATCCCACTGCCCTTTGCTAAGGCCCTTTTCGGCCTTAGCCCACTTGCACCCAGGTGAATCAACAGTCATGCTCCTCACACAAAGCCCATTTGGAAGGTCTCTTCATTCAAAGCACGAGTTTTTCAACACGATGGAGAAAGAGGCCTTTGTCAGTGGGAGTACAGGCACTCGGTGCTGGGCCTGGGGTTGAAGGACATTCCCTTAAGCCCTTCCAGTTCCTTATTCTCTGACCTCTGGATCCTTCTGACGCCCAGCTAAATGCACGTCTCTCCTTTCCTTGGCTGTCTTTGTGAATGTGCATGTGGTCAGACCATTTCTCAGGAACATGCACTCAAAGTGCCCCCTCTTCTTCTGCAGAATTTGGAGGTCTGTACACAATACAGGCTCCCCTGCAGGACCCCCAGCAGCAAACTCAACTTCCTAGGCTCTACACCCTTCTCCATCTGGCCAAAGGTCAAGAGTGAACCCCAACAGAAGCTTTGGAAGCTGTGCAATAGTGTGTGCACTTGGGGGCTCATCCACTGAACCACGTTCACTTCAGTGGGGATGGCGGTAGCAGGCTGGTAGCTGTCAACCTGTGTGTAGGGGACATATGGGAAGCCTCCGTTCCTTTCTCTCAATTTTGCTCTGAATCTAAAACCCTGCTAAAAAAGTTAAATCTTAAAGAAACAGGATGGAGACAAATTCATCAGATACAACACATGAACTTTGAAACAATCCTAGATTTGTGGACAAAAACAAGAAAAGAAGTTCTCTCTGGGCAGTTACGGAACTGTAAGTAGAGGCTGGACATGAGATGGTACTGCTCATATTCAATCTGGGCTCATTTCTTAGGTGTGTGTGATCACGAATAGTGCTGCAATTATAAAGGTAAATAAAGGCCCATGTAGAAGTGCCGCTCAGTGACAGCATTTCTACAGGGAGCCACAGTGGTGCTGCCAATTTTTCTTTCTTTTTTTTTAATTATTTACATTGATATCAGATTGAACTCAAAGAAACTAGAGAAAGAAATGACTAGCTCATCCTTAAGGCCCTAGCTAAAACAGCACTGTCTCCACTGATCTTTCACTAAGACATAAATAATATTCCTTCATGATCATGAACCTTGCAAGTGGCTCAGGAAGCATGCATCTCTCCTTGTTGGCTAAAAAAAGACGCCATATGCTTTTGCCATCACAGAGTCAGTCTAGCAGTGGGACTTTTCCGTAAGTAGAGCTAGGACATGGCCACTGCTTTAAGTAAATTATAAATCCTGGCCTTATATTTAACATATTTATATTTAATTTTTTAATGAGTAATAGTTATTTTTCATGTTTTAAATAATTTCTTGTTTTAGTAACAAGTGAAGAAGGCTCACCAAGTCATTCGCCTTTTAGTACCTGCAGCTGGCCGTGCATGTCTGGTACCCGAGGTCTCAGGAAATGCAGAGAATTTTGTTTAAAAGTACACTTGCTGGTTTACTGGACTTACGTTATCTCTTTGTAAATGGAACAAGGCTCCAGTGTGACAAAGGGGAAATCAGTTGTATTTAATATCACCAGTCAGCAGCCAGTATCCCTAAAGCTACCTTACCAACCTTGTACTTGCTATGGATAGCAGCATACAGTCGCTTTCTAAAAAAATTTGAAACATGCAATTCAAAAATCACATCTATATTTAATTAACATGAAACCAAAAAACTATGTTGACTTTAAAAGACTGGACTGGATTAATATTATCTACACAGAGGATGCATTATGTATTTTAAATATTCCACTTATAAATTTCATTTCTATTTAACGTCACACAAAAGAAACTTTATTTTGTAATTTTATGAGATTTTCAAGAAAAATATTTTAGTTGATTAAATATTTTTTCATTCAGCACCACACAAATCCTCAGAGACAAAACCTTATAGGGAACATGACCTTTCTATAACATGCACGTTTATCTTCTCCGTTTCAAAATTGTCAATTATCCCAGTTGCTTAGTCCCCAGCATCTTTAAAGAGAATGAATTATTTATGCAGGTGGTTGCTGAAAATGAAACACCATTCAAAGTTTAAATTAAAGAATTATAAGAGCTTGGGGAATTCCTATGCCCAAATATCATGGGGTCGTCTTCATTTTAAAGATCGTGGCTTTTAATATTATCAATTTTATGACAGGATACAGAGCAGGGTTTCTGGGATGCTTCAGCAACTTCAGCATGCCTCAGCAATTTTCTAAACTAACCAATGTATTGCAAACTATTATTGAGACAAAAAGGTTTAGTCACATAACATTACAAATTACGGCATCATGTTAATTTGCATAGTTTTTCTTCACATTAATTTTATTGTATGGCTTGCTCTTTAGAAACTAAACATGTTAAACTCAAAATAGTTCAATGTATCTACTGAGTTGCATTTTTGGGGGGAGGGCTATCATTTTCCATGACATAAAGTTCATGCACCTCCAGACTGCTCACTCATGTATCAAGTTCCTGCTTGATGTCTGCACTTGGACATCGAATGGAAAACTCAACAGGCTCAGAACTGAATGTCCAACTTCCCCACCATCAGTGACTGCAGGCAGTGAAGACTCATTTCTCATCCACGGAAGCTGCACAGCTGTCAGCAGAGGGCTCTGCTCCACACAGTCACTCAAGGTCTTACTGCTGCACAGTCATTGGTGAGGCCTCTGAGGTCTCTGCATGGGGAAGAATGAAACAGGGAAGATGCGCTGGCTTCCACCTGCTTCTGCCTGGAGGTGATGTGAGCTATTTCCTCTCGGTCACCATCCACAGACCACAACAAGTCTTGGGATGGAGCCTGCAGTGAGGGAGGTGGGACACAGAGGTACTTGCATACAGTGCCTTTGGGCACTCACTCCAGGACCGTGAGTACCGGCTGCACCGTGAACCCCCACCCCAGGTGCTGCAGCACCTCCCTCAGCTGCTTATGCAAATGTTTTGAGTTGATCATCCATCTCTTTCTTTCTTTCTTTCATACCCTAATGTAATTCCTCAGAAAATCCCAATGGACCCACTTGCACACACAGAAAGCAGTTCCTATGACTGCTGCTGCCAGACTGGCCTGAACTGTGCAGACACCCCTTCTGACTCAGGCAGGTGCCACCTTCCTAGTCCAGCCCTTCTCACTCCAGAAAGCTGACGATCCTCTTTAAAAGGTGGCAGATTCCCGTCACTTCCTTGCTTAAAATCCTGCGAGGCTTCCTGATTCACCCAGACGCTCTCAAGTAAGAGCTGCCCATGCCCTCTTGGGTCCTGCGAGGGCCTCAGGAGGTCCTGCCTATCCACCGTTCCCACCACAGCCCCCACTTTCCTGTGTCCTCGGCCCACAGGCTCTTCCCTATTCTTTAGCCATGGGGGAGACATCCCTGTCAGAGCCCCCACCTGCTGTTCTCTTTGTATGAATTCCACTGTCCCAGTGCCTCCCGCAGGCCTCCTGCCCAGACACCAGGATATCCACAAGGCTGCTCTCCTTCCCAGACAGTAGGGTATCCACAAGGCTGCCCTCCTTCCCAGACACCCGGGTATCCACAAGGCTGCCCTCCTTCCCAGACAGCAGGGTATCCACAAGGCTGCCCTCCTTCCTGGACACTAGGATATGCACAAGGCTGCCCTCCTTCCCAGACAGCAGGGTATCCACAAGGCTGCTGTCCTTCCCAGACACCAGGGTATCCACAAGGCTGCCCTCCTTCCTGGACACTAGGATATGCACAAGGCTGCCCTCCTTCCCAGACAGTAGGGTATCCACAAGGCTGCTGTCCTTCCCAGACACCAGGGTTTCCACAAGGCCGCCCTCCTGCGCAGAGAGCAGGGTACCCACAAGGTTGCCCTGAGAATGCTGCCTGCACAGCCACAGGCATCACAGCCTCGTCAACAAAACACAAAAACTAGGGTACCTGCTGTCTTCTGACATAACACAGTTTACTTACAGATACCTGTTGGTGTTCAGTACTCATCCCACAGATTGTGAGCTCCGCAGGGCATGCCCTTGGGATGGTTTTGTTCAGTGATGACTTTCGAACGCTTGCAAATACAGTGCTCAATAACTAACTCCAGTTTCTCAACTAACCAAAACTTTGCCAAATGAGAAAATGGCTTCCAGCAACCCCTTCGTGCCTGTTCAACTCTGGCCACCCCACAAAACAGAGACATGTCTGTATATCTGTAAGCTGATGCCAGAGACAGGAAGTGTGTCTAAAAGCAGAACATCCTCAGTCCGTCCCATGCACATTGTGTATCTCAAGGAGTCTCTGAACCCAATTTATGCTAAAACTACGACGTCCTTCACCTCCTAGCCAGCTCTGCCCCAACCACGGCCTCACACTCATCAGCTCTTCCATGTGAAGAAAAGGCAAGCCTGTTTAAAACCAGCCTGACGGAGCCTGACCGGAGCACAGTGTTGCTGCCGAAGCGATACGCATTCCTGCATCAGAGCTGTATACAGGGTGCCTGCTGGCCGTGGGCTTGGACCGAGCCTGCTCCTCTGCATACGGATGGCTGAGCGTTGGCAGGATCCCATTTCTACATCAGTGTATTAAGCATTTCCAAGAAATGCTTCAGGATATGAGAATGCAGCTACATGTCACATAAGTTTCTTTCAAAAACTTAATCCCCACAGAAGTTTCTGATTGTACCCTAGATGGTAGTGCGTGACTTTCTTCTCCGTGGGGAAAGTCCTGCTGTCCAGGTGAGGCACTGGCTCTCCTGCTCTCCACCCCTGGGCTGGGGTCACAGCGGAACAGGCTTCTAGGATGCATGCCCACAGCACCCTGTCCTTACAGCACTAGCAAGGGGACAGCGCGGCTCCCAGGAATCTCCACACCCGGCTCACAGGGACGTCCCTCCAGAATACAAACTCCAGGTTCCCACAAACAGCTACGACTGTGGCTTCAGGAAACATTACTTGTTCTGTACTCAGCTTCCTCATTTAAAAAAACACAACGAATAGTGATTTTTCCTGTGCATGGCATGTGGTGAATAAATGCCTGTGCTTTCTTTCCTGACTCCTGTCCCCTTAGATGCAGGCACGTCTCCAGAGCCCTCAGTGGCACTGCATGGTGTGGGGCAGGGCTGACTGAGTGATGACACAAGAAACGACATTTTTCCTTGCTGGGGACACTGGGGTTATTGGCTCAATTCCCATGTGGCTTATGTCTGATTTCCAGAAGAGAATGGTGTGTTCTGGCCATTCCGGGACCTGAGCATGGGCCGGCCAGACCTCAGCATCCTTCACAGCCATCTTGCTGACCACACTGTCTGGGGAGGCCTGTGCCACTCCCACACTCTGATCACACCTGCCTTCTCCGGGGTTCACTGGTGCCCAGGGTGGGAACTGAAATCTGTCTTCAATTGTTGAGGATTCACTACACATTTCTGTAAAGTTCAGCAAAAACTCACAATGGCCTGTACTCCTAGCAGAATATGTAAGGGTCCCTGTGCTCCCAAGAGGAGGTAGTGAGGGTTTCTGTGCCCCAGAAGAAGGTGGTAAGGGTCCCTATACTCCCAGGAAGAGGTGGCGAGGGTCCCTGCACCCCAGAAGGAGGTGGAGAGAGTCCCTGTCCACTCAGAAGGAGATGGGGAGGGTCTCTGTCCACCCAGAAGGAGGTGGGGAAGGTCCTCTGCTCCCAAGAGAAGGTGGGGAGGGCTCTGTGCTTCAAAGAGGAAGTGGGAAGGTTTTGTGCTCCCAGGAGAAGGTGGGGAGGGTCCCTGTGCTCCCAGAAGGAGGTGGGGAGGTTCTGTGCTCCCAGGAGGAGGTGGGGAGGGTCCTGTGCTCCAAGGAGGAGGTGATGAGGATCCTGTGTTCCCAGGAGGAGGTGGGGAGGGAATCTGTGCTCCCAGGGGGAGGTAGTGAGGGTCCTGTGCTCCTGAGGCGGTGGGTAGGGTCCTGTGATCCCAGGAGGAGATGGGGAGGGTTCTGTGCTCCCAGGAGGAGGTGAGGAGGGTCCCTGGACTCCCAGGAGGAGGTGGGGAGGATTTCTGCTCCCAGGAGAAGGCGGGGAGGGTCCTGTGCTCCCAGGAGGAGGTGGGGAGGTTCTTGTGCTCCCAGGAGGAGGTGAGGAGGGTCTTGTGCTCCCAGGAGGAGTTGGGGAGAGTCTCTGTGCTCCCAGGAGGAGCTGGTGAGGGTTCTGTGCTCCCAGGAAGAGGTGGGGAGGATCCTATGCTCCCAGGAGCAGGTGGGGAGTGTCCTGTGCTCCCAGGAGTAGGTGGGGAGGGTCTCTGTAGTTCCAGCAGGATGTGGGGAGGGTCCTGGGAGAGCTGAGGCAAGTGCTGTCTTATCCTGACTTTTCCACAGGTGAGTAAGCGGTCCAAGGGTACGGACATGGTAGGTGGAATGTCCAGAATTTTACTCCATTTGTCCTGTGCCAAATTCTGTTCACTTTGGTTAACTGACCTGGACCCCTGACCCCTAGTGTATCAGGTGTGAGGCCTCTTGAGGGTACAGCGCCTGGTTCTTAATATGTATTATAATGATCCCTCTTTTCTATTCATTCTTGATAAAACGTTTTAGTTCAGCGACGATCTGAAGTTCCCTGAGCTGCTGCAGGGCACCAGAAGCTGTTCTCCATCTGGCTCCTGAATTGTTTAATTTGTGCTTCACAGAGAGGAGCTTTATTCTCATTTGACAAGTTAGGTTTTAAAAGACCTAATAACTTTTTTAAAATCTGGTAAGGAATAGAACTTTGTTTGTGACCCTGGTTCAAATATTTTGATGACACAGGACACAGGACATGGTGGCTGAGTGTGTGGTGAGGAGAAAAGCGGCTTCTTAAGGCAGCTTCCTGTGTGGTCATGGCGTGCCACCCCGTGAGACTTGCCTCCACCCACAGTGCCAACATCTAATCTCTTTAAGTCACAAAAAATTATGCGTTGTTTCTCTGATGGCTCTCATACTTTAAGTATTTTTCCAAAATCCTGGTGAAACATTTAAAATTTAAAAATATAATGTTAAAGACAAATGATGTATGTTATACTTTAGTATAGGTTTTCATTCACGAAACAAGAAAAAAGGAACACTTAACATTTTTCTCCATCATGGGAAACATTTAAATGCTTTGTATTATGAGGAATGCAGCCTTAAGACTGTCAGCTTTTTAGGAAGACAGTGGTTTTTGCAGTTCATGTTTTTTAGGTCTGTTCTCATCCTGTTCTGATCTGAGGTCCTCCCTGCTCTGCCTGTGCTGTCACCATGTCCTGGAGGCAGCGTGGGCCTGCTCTGCAGGGCGTGGAGACTGGGCACTTCTTTTTGGGGACAGCGTGGGCCGACTCCCCAGTTCACGGTGACCGGGTGTTGCCTCCTGCCCTGCCCCTCCGGGCTCCAGTGGTTTTGTTTTCTTAGACTGTTGCTTCATGTAAGTCTTGGTGGTGTCTGCTTTGTTTATAAGGACCTGAATTTAAAGAATCAATAATAGTTCAGCTATTAAAATGTAAACTCTCAGGGGTATCTATTATTTAGGAAAGTGAGGTCAAGCCTCCCCTTCAAAAATACTATCTCGAAGATACTTTTGAAGCCAAATTTCTGAGAAGAGGTTTAATTAACAGAAAATCTAAAGTCCTATTTCTGAAAGTCATATTTTTAGGCTAAAAGTTCCACAGTATCTCAGCAATGCACTTTTCCTCTAAATCATTTCCACAGTTTCTCTCTCTCTCTCTCTCTCTCTCACGCACACCTACCAGCTACCAGTGGATTCACACACACCAAGATCACGTGTTCACTGACTCAAGGCCTCTCTTCCCTACTTGGCAGTGTTCTGATGGGCAGTGTGTTCGATTTTTTGTCATCTACCCTACACCTAACACAAGGACAACTGAAAACACTTGTTGAATACATGAAATGAATAAAATAGGCATGGTCACGTTCTCATGTTCAAGCCAATTTTCAAAAGTGGACTTACAAAAAGTGGCAGCATGTTCCAGGCCATGGTGAGCCTGTCCCTGAACGGGGACCTCAAGTTCCCGCAGGCACTAGGGCATCGTGTGCATCTGAATTCCGGGCAATCTTACGGAACATTTTAGGAAACAGTTGTGCTTGCTACTACCCTCGGATAAATCCATGCCATTTCCCCATGGTTTTGGTGTAAATGGCTGTGGGGATGGCTGTGGGGATGATTAACATTCATATATGAGCAAACCTTGACTCTGGGTGGTTAGATTTGCAGAACGCCCCGCACAGCCCAGGGACCGACTTGCCAGGTTCCCAGGTGCATGCATCGTAGAGACTCAGTCACCTGCATGTTTACATCACTGAAGACTGTTTTGGCTGCAGGTAAGTGCACCCTCAGCCCTTACTTCAATGACAAAAAGTGTTCAAGATAGAGGGACCGGCTGGCATTCAGGAAGAACAAGAATCCGGCTGTCCTGACCATGGAGCCCCCGGCATCCCTCCTGGACTGTGTGAAGACATAAAGGTCTCAGTTTCTTCCTGCTCATGTGGGAGGACACAGAGCCCTCTGTCTCTCTTGGTTGTTTTCTGAGAAAATAGGCCTGTGACATCCTCTCCGTCACTGTCTAAGGACACAGAGCCCCGGGCTCCTCTGCTGCTTCCTGCAGGAGGTGAGTCAGCTCCAAGCACTCCTCTGTGCGTCAACATCTGAGAGCTTCAATGCTCCTGTTGGAGTCGATTATCCCAGACTTGATGGCTTGGACGTACAAAGTGCACAGACACACCAGGATGGTGAGGTCCAGGATAAACAGTAACTTATCCATCCCCTTGTGCAAAACCCTGATCGGATGCCTCCTCTGCATAAGTCCAGTCACACAGCGCCTCACCTCGCTGGTCTTCAGCCTCCTAGTCAATCTGCTGGGCCACCTCTCACCTTCCCAGACCCTCCCTCTCCTTCTGGCAGCAACAGCTCTTCCTGCCTCACTCCTCAGTCTGCTCTTCACACAGATACCATGAATACCACAGCGGCCTCCTGAAGACAAAGTCGGTATCACATTCGCCCAGATTCCTGAGGGGCTCCCCATAAAATGCAAATTCTATCAGGGCACCTTGACTGGTGTCTTCCCTCCTGTCCGTTCCCTTCTCCTGGGTCATCATCTCCCCCCGACTCCATGGCTGTGTCTCCCCTCTTGTCAGTTCCCTTCTCCTGAATCATCGTCACCTCCCTGCCCCACTGTCCATGGCTGTGTCTCCCCTCCAGCCCTTTCTTTTCTCCTGGGTCCTCGTCACCCCCCCCCCCCCCCCCCCCC